>CABFOV010002401.1:57407-79460 GCA_902141375.1 Timema poppense
CCCCGACCCTTATGTGTGCTCAAGGAATCCAAGACATGCCACGCTGGGTTGGCGTCGCGTTAAAGCGCACGTCACCCTCAATACCAACCGACAGACACATGTAAGTATATATGTAACACTCGACTGGGTACTTCTACAAGACTTCTTCATGATCGTTAAGAGCACTTGGATATTCCCTGCGTGTTTACGTGTGTGTTTGTTTTTACATAGATACACTTGCGGCACTTTCTTGGCAAGGAAGGGTGAAAAAAAAAATTCTAGTTGAGAGACGCATGGTTCACACACCACGGGAACGTCTAATATGGCTAGCTATGCATCACTCCTCCTGAGACCAATTTCAAATTAACTTGCCTCCAAGCTGCGAGCTAAAAGCCAGCCAGTGTCAAAGAGAGTTGCCAAGGTAAGCAGAGATGGTGTAAACTGTAGCTGCGATATGTTCTATTCCCTCAGTAGAACACTCATTGGCCAGGTATTCACAAATACATACCCTTGGTAGGTATAAATACAGCATATTATTGGTGGAATTAGAACCAAGTAGGTGAAAACATATCACGGGTAAAATTTTAACAAGCTCTGGTTATCATGGAACACTCCACGACAGGACAGGACACTGCCGCCCGCCCAGCACATTAGTTAAAAAAAATCCGTTAGTTGAATTACTAGGAAGAACCGATCTAATGAAAGATTAACCGGGAAATTAGATAAAAGATTATGCTCCAACAAGAAAAATATCGAGGGGTGGTTTAACTGCCAAAATTCACAAAACTCCATGATATGTAGAAGCATCTATGCACACATCTATTATTTAAGGGTATTGATTTTAGAATTAATGTTTCAGAGAAATTAATTAAATAGTTGGGCATCTCCTATCAAAAATAGTTTATTTAAGGACAGTTGATTTGAGTGATAATATAATACATGACTATATAGATTTCTTTTCTAAATAAATTGGGAGAGCTTCCTAACTTAAGGTATGAGTCAGGCCTACAATTCTAATGTTTGTTGCTAAATTAATTAAACTAGTATAAATATTAATTAATTCGTATTACCTTCAATATAAATAGCAAACCTATGTGCTAAGGATTATAATTAGTTCATAGTTCTAAAATTAGAACATAACAAAGTATTTTCACTTATGTATTAACAATTTAAGTGTATTAATTGAAGCTTCATTACTAAATCTTTAAAACCTTAATTAACAGGTTATATTTGCTTATATGAAAATAATAGAGAGGTACCCAAAAATATCATGGAAATAATAATATAAAGGTTGAAATAAGATTGAAAAATTACATTAAAAATTTAAAATATTATGAATTGCCCAAGTTTAAAGCCGGCTCAAGTAATTAAAATCTTAACATTTAAGCAAAAATACAACCTACAATCTATTACATAAAATGCAAAATTTATTATGAACGAAAATTTTAATAAATTGAAAAACTAATGGCTCAAATCTATGGAGACAAATAATTCCCTAATAAGTTTTAGTAATGAATTTAATTAAGTGAAATATTATTTTAATAAACAATGAACTTTATTTAAGTTTGAGTAAAATAAAGTAATATTTGTACTTTATCAAGTTTAATTTTTGAAATATAACCAGTTATAAACTATAAACGGAAAATACTTTTTTTAAGGATGAGAATTTTGTGAAAAAATTTATGATCCCAAGAATTTGAACTTTTAACCAAATATAATGTATCTGTACAAGCTAATTTATTTTAATCTGACAAAAGGAAATATTTGGAGACTTTTTTTTTGCTATGAAATATCATCTTTGAATTTAATTAAATTGATTAAACTTGAAATTTACAAGGTAAGTCAAAAATTCTGAGTACTTGAATTTTACTAGCGAAATATTTTTTAGTAGAGTTCAAATAACTAGCAAAATTTGACTTGAAATTAAATATTTTAGCCTCGTGTACCAATAATAAGTATATGTGCATGCAAGGAGGAAGAAGATAATATCAAACTTTAGATAACGTCTTGAGTTTGGATTGACTAAGATTTAATATAATCAAATACTTGAATATGATTTGTAGAACCATTAAATAACTGTATATAATTATTTATTTTAGCAATTTGTTGAATATTTGTGCACATCCCCTCAGAGAGTTTTGTTTATGTTGCGTGCAGGTAGTAACAAAGCGGTCACAACCCCCTTCGAGGTTGGGGTATGTTTTGGGTGGAGTCCCAATGCTTGTTGAGGCTAGTACTTTGTTTACTTTTGAAAATGTTCATAAGGATTATAGAAAGGTACAAAAATCAAATAAGAATGTCAGCAGTTAAAATGATTTAAAAAATCTAAGTTAAGTGACTGTTTAGGTTCCTCTTGGTTAAGCAACTGTAACAGTTGCTTGCTGACTTAATTTGCTGTAGCAGTCTCGTGGCTAGTCGAGTGGCACTGCTACTTTGCGACAACTTTGTCACATTCGTATAATCATTATATAAGCATTTTATAATAAGTAAATCAGTCAGGTGGGTTTAAGCGTCAAGCTTGTTTGTTATGTGGGTGGTGAAGTCAGAATTCAAGTTCTGGCCGAGGGTACTTGGATGTTTTTCCTGTACGGTTTTTCTTTTCTCTCTCCATGCAAATAAGGGTATATTTACTTTAAATTCTACCTATCCCATAAGTGGTATTAAATGTGTGTAGCCCAGACAGGTAGTAGGATTCAGTGAAAGCTATTATTAAAAAAAATATGATATGGAACGCTTGTGGGTTATCAAAGGGGTTCAGATGGTCTCAAAAACCAAAATATGAGTAAACCCTATAAAAGGTTGGAAGCCACCTAGGTAAAGTATGTTAGTATTTCAAAACTTAATGAATACCAACTAACTTAAATTACTTTCAAGTTAAGGATATAGTACTTAAAAAAACAAGTATTCCAGTTTGTGATGACACCTAATGATGAATATTCACTTGTTTACTGTATTATAAATTCATATATAGCAAGGATTCTAACCAGAAAAGTCACCATTTTTTTAGGGTTTAGACTTTTTAATTTCTAAATGATAGATTAAGTCAGCATCTTTTATTAAAACTAGCACCTACATTAGCTAAAATACAGGATAATAAAACACAAGTGAAAAGTCCACGCCCAATTTTTTTGGCCCCGATTCAAAACCTTGGCATCCCTTATAGATGACGCTCAAGCCTATCGCTTTGAACATTAAGTAGTGTAGCCAATAATAATTGAAAATTATGATCTAGAAGCATTCATTGCATATTTGTTTTTGTTATAATCAATAAAGGGTTGGTTCAAAACTGTTTTGAGTATGTTCTATTATTTTGGTTTTCGGTTTGAAACTTTTCTTAGCTATATAAACCAATACAAAGCTATTTAAATTGTGTAACATAAATATACAAAATTCATCAACTACAAAGCCAAGAGATAATGAAAATATTTTTTTTTATTTGGGGTATTTAACATGCACTTTTAGAACATAACTTACAAACTAACTTAATTCTAGTTACCCATTTCAGTGCCAGCATTGTCTAAGGCGTCACTCTCGCGAGAGAGTGGACTACCAATGATGGGGAGATCTGGGGTTCGAGTCTCGGCAGGGTGTACCGAGTTTTCCCCAAAATGGTTTTCCACTCTACCTATATGCACATGCGGGTACACTTTCTTTCAATTCAACCTTCCCCATCTCTAGCTCACTAGCATAATTAGTACATATGAGTATAGCCTGAACAGGTAGTAAGACGCGGCGATAAAAAAAAAATAGATTCAAGATAACACACACAGTACGTGACACCATTAATTGATCACTGAAAAGGGAAAAGATCCAATTCACTATTTATTTTTTTTTTGGTCCATGCAAGAAATCAAACCAGGGACCCTTAATTTTAATGGTATTGGCGCTATCGACTTTGTTAAGGTGTTAAGACTTTTGAAAATTAGAATCAATATTTATTTTTGTAAACTATTAATTCAATTTATATAGATAGGAACCCAGACCAGACTTTTTTAATAGCTCGAATCAGTTCTGGTTTCTAAGTGAAGAACTGACAAAACCGTAGTACTGAATAACAAAACGGCCTCTTCTCTAGTTACAATGAAAGAATAATTATAGCAGGCTATAAATAGTATTAGAAAATTAAAACACCAAGCATGATATAAAAATAATAATCATAATAATAAATGATGCAGCAGTGAAGTAATTTGAGGCTACATTAACGTAAAAGCCAATAGGCCCTTCCTAACCTATAAACAAGTTTACTAAAGTTTGAAGTAGGAGTCTGCAAAGTCAAATTTTTCAATTCAAAGTGAGCTCGAAATGAATAAACTAAACATTCGCGAAGCCAAATCTATGTTTTAATATTTATTATAGTTGTTTTATGCACAAAAAAATTTATAGTTTTTTTTAATCCCTTTATGCACTAAAATCACTTGTAATATGTTATTGTACAATTGTTTGCAATATTTCGTTTTAATTCACCGGATAAAGTTATTATCACAGCTTAGAATTCAATTACTTTAAATTTTGTTCACATGAATATTAATTTGCAGCCCATATAACATCTCATGATGATAAAAATAATAGCTAATAATAAAAAAATTGCCGTAAATGGTTTTATTTGGTGAAGCTCTGTAATTGTCAAAGCGGATTAAAAAATAAAAAAAAAGCAAGGTTGAAGCTATTATTTTTTACAAAGCCAAGTGAAGTTTCGAAGCTTCGCACACCCCTAGTATAGATTTAAAGGTGTGCCACACATCTGGGTTATCACAAAGTGAGACCAATCACTTCTAGTCTATTCCCAGACACCTGCACAATGTGCTTATTTAAAGTACATAGTCGAGATTCAAACTATATACAGTTATAATCAAGGATTTCTGACAAAGTGTCAAGCAAAAGCAACTTTATAAATCACATGTAAGGAACGTTGGTAAATATTAACAGTCAATCACGCAACATCTATAAGGCTATATGACACAATAATTGAAAACATTTGTTAAAACACACTAAGTCCGTCATGGCACAGGATTTGACAAGCTATTTAGTTTGACTTTTATAAACAAGATTGAGTATATACATACATACATACATAAAAAAACACATAAAATATGTTATTGGTTTAATAACACTGAATGATTAATAGGTTCACATCAATTAAATACACTTTAATAAAAAAATACTAAGAGTGGTTTTTTAATAGACTAAAAAAATATAATTCACCTTATTTAAAAAATAGATATATAATTGAGTAGTGTGAATAGTGTCTTTTTTGTTCAAACTAAAATTATGACTCTGTGAGTTAACTTAAATACAATAATATTCCTATGTAATCAAACTAACTCTTAATATAGAATGTTTACAGGTTTAACTATTTGGAGAAAAATAAAACCTTTAATTATTGACACACTTAATACTTGATTATTTTCAATATGAAATGGTAATTGTGATAACTCATCTGCATAAAAACTGCTAGATATCAATTGACAGTATGTGAGTTTACCATTTTAGTTCAAAGTGGTTCAAAATAACCATAATTAATGGTATAAGAACTCTAATAAAAATCGGATAAATAAAGTATTAAAAAAACTATATAATAACTTTGATCTGCTTTGCTGTATGCATGGTCTAAGGCGTCAATCTCATAAGAAACTGGAATGCCAGTAACAAGGAGATCAGGGTTTCAACCCTGATCGTGTGTACTGAGGGATTTTTTCCTAAATTGTTTCTGAATTATTTCCATAAAAATGAGGACACACTTTGACTCAATTAAACCTTCCTCATCCAAAGCAAAGTTGTATATTAGTACTAAAGCTCATACAAGAAGCAAGGCGTGGTGCTAAAAAAATTATGAAAGGTAAGAAAAGAACTATATTTCCTTAAATTATTTTTCGGATATTATTTACTTTGGTAGAAAATAAATAATATGCAAAGACTTTTAAATGGCATGACTACAATGGGAAATGGTGAAAGCTCTTTTTATTGGATGGATAAAACATGTGTCTGTGGGTGTGTATGAGTGTGTGTGTGTTTGTATTTGAGTTCGTGGTTTATCCATTAGGGAGGTGTAGGGAGTTTGTAGGGGGAGAATACTTTAGTTGTAGCTTTATTTATCTGTCCATTAAGAGTATGAGTTATTAACAGCCTAAAAATAGTGAAAAGAAGGTAACATTTTAGATTAAGCGCTAACACATTAGCATGGAGAGGGGATTGTGAAAGTCAGCGTGATAAATTACATATGGACCACCTACCCCAACCAGTATTGAACCTTGACTCCCTTGTCAATTGGCAAACCAGTCTATTGCGAGCCTAGCACATAGGGCTGCATGTTCATCGGTGTAGGTCTCTAACAATATCAACATCCAGGTTATTCCCACTGGCGGCAACAGTGTGGTGTCGTAGTCATATTGACCAACTTTGCAGCTTACAAAATTTGGCAACATCTTCATAAGAAACAAGTCTAATTGAGCTACTCAAAAGCCAAAATGATCAATTCCATTTATTTGAGAAATTCTTGGATTTGGTACCCAAGTATGTGCGTGACTGATGAAGAAATTTTCTTAAACCAAAATTACCCACTCCATAACTTCCATCAAGAGATGGCAGCACTGTGTATTGCTTATGAATGTCGTTCATATGCTAAAATCATGCATAACATCCATTTTCTCCACATTTTGTTTTTGGGATTCGATCATTTTGGCTTCTGAGTGACTCAATTGTAGGATACCCGTTTTCTAAACGTTGTTACCGCACTAGGTCATACATCGTTGACAGTTTATTCTAGATCTGATGCTCGAAGTGCACCACGCAAAGACTCACCTGGCTAAGCGGTCGGATCCGGTCCTGGATGCTCTTCTCCGCCTGGAGTGCAGACGGCGGTGGGTGATCTGGCGTTGGCGGTTGTTGATAGTGGGTGGGGCTAGACGGGGCCGTCACCCCCTTCCGACCGGTCGGCGTTACGGCGGACCCCCTCCTCGCGGTGCCCAAGCCTTCCTCCAGAAGGCTTTCCTGTGACGACTTGAGGGTAATGTACGCGCTCGACACAAACTTAGGATGGTTTTCGCCTTCAGAGGCTGCGCCTCCGGAGGCGGTCACCGAAGGGGAAGCCGACAGTGAGGAGTTACCCCCGGCCCCGGGCGCCTCGGAAGAGTATCCTATCGGTTCGTAGTTCTCGTACGCGCGATCAGTAGTATAGTGCCTTCGTAATTTCCGGCGTGGGTTTGTTGTCCTTACCGGGACATTTTCGTACATGGAGGTTATGGCGACCGGCTGGTGCTGGCCGGCGTTGACTAGTTGAGGTTTCCTGTTCTCATCAGACTCTTCCCCTCGCCCCCGCATCGAGAACCCCTGGGGGGAGTCGGACGTGTGAAGGAGGCTGTGCCGTAACTTCATGTCCACGTACTGGTCAACGCTGCGACCTTGACGGAGAAGGGCGTCACGGCGTCCTGCGCCCGGATGCCCTTGCATCTCCTCCAGGTCACATTGGCTGCGGACGCCACTTCGCGCCAGGAACAGGTACTCGTAGGCGCTACTGCCCCCACCCCCAGAGCCAGAGAGGGAGCCTCCGTCTGCCGACATGGTCATGGTGGGCTGCAGGTGTGTGGGAGACACAGAGAGGTTCCGTCGGGGGGGTTTCTTAGGCGGCGTTGGCTGCAACAACCCAAACATTCACTGTAATTACCTAACATTACCACCAACAGCTGGAAACAATAAATGAGCTACTAGAGATGCAAAGTAAGTTCCAGACAATGAGAGGGACAGACTGAATTGTAAAACTAGCTTTTTTTTTAGTTTGGGGAACATAAAATGTTAAAATCCATCAAAACTTCTGGGCAGGTATTGTTCACTATGACAATACTTTCTCTACACAAGAAAGTAAAAGAGAAACCATGAGGTGCTCACCGATACTTTGCTATTTGACCCCGGGCTGTGCGCATGACCTGCAACCATGGGCATGTAGACACCACCCGTGCTTGATGTGGCGGAGCTCACGCTCATCTGATCAGGGTCCCGGTGAGGGTGGTGATGGTGGTGATGGTGTTGATGGTATGGCGACAGGTCCTCAGACAGGTAACTACCATCCGACAGGGTCTTAGGTACTGGAGGGCTCTGGTAGAACACCCCATCAGCCGTACTCCTAGAAAGGGGGGAGAATAAACACGTGTGGTATTTTCACAAAATTGCTGATAATTTCCTTAAAAATTAATTCTTATTATCCTGCTACCACTAACAAATATAGCCCATATAGGGGGAGGAGGGTACTGCAAACTAAACAGAAAAACATTTAGAGAAACCCACTCTAATTCACCTGATTGTGATTTGAACCCTAATTTCACCAACACCAGCTGTCTAGTTTTACACAAGAGTGACACGTTAAACAATAATACCACTGATGTGAGTTAAATAAATGTAATGTTATCAGATAAGTTTTGTGTGTTTTTTTCTGCTTATGTTTGGTAATGTTGTTTTTAGGGTGTATAAGGGGAAAGAAATAGAAAGGCAAGAAGTGGAAATCGGGAAAACATTCAGGCATAGAACAACTGAATTAAATATAATATTTTTTTTTTTTTACAAAAACATAAGAAAATATGTCAAATGTGTAATAAAGTAATATATTAAATCAAATAATAATCTCATTATAGTTTTATACTTACAAAGAAGACAGGACCGGCTCGAGGGCTTAATGTGCCCCAGTTGTAATCTGTACAGTATAAATAAACCACACCCCCGCGTGATGCAAAATATTATTAATAATAGGGTGCCCAAATAATGGGCAAAAATAAACAATAAAAATAATGCAAAGAGTTAAATAAAAATAAAAAAGTTGTGACAATAGTCCCATTAATCAACGCATACAAAAGTATAATCTCTTCTTTTCTTCCAATTCTCTTGATATTTTCGTGACCTTATAATTAAATATCAAAGTGACTCCGCTTGTCATAAAATTATAAAAGTGATAATGTTGTTAGTCAATATTTTGATTTATGTGTGTGTGTGTGTATATATATATATATATATAAAATACTGAAGAGTTTTGTCTGCCTGTCATGAGCATTGCGCGATATCTATCGTAGACAGAGGTCTGAAATTTTAAAACTAGTAGCCCCTGTGCACAAACATGTGCATCTTGAAACTGTAATTTTGGATTAGATATTTTTTAAGAGTCCAATTTTTATAGGAAGAACCTTATCCGACAGCTAGAAAAGTTAAGAGATTCTTATTACAGTCATAGCTTATGAATAAAAAAAAAGAGTTAAGGGTTATGGATTTGAAACAAATATTTGGACCTTTTAGTTATTGCAACTGTATGATCAATGTCTTGCGGGTTGCTTACTTCCTATTATTAGATCATGAAGAAAAACTAGTATTAGCAATGTAATTGTTTTATACATCAAACCAATTTTAAGGATAGGTAAGATGATTTAAAGTTAGTCCTACCGATTATAACACAATGAGAATGTCTATAAACTGTCACCCGAGAATGGCAAGTGTTCTATCTCCAAAAATGTTAATTTGAGCTATTTGGTTTTTACGTCTATTAAGAATGTAAATGTTTCACCTGCGGTGAAATTGAGATGGCTATATAATTACTTAAGAGGATACAAACTCAAGTTGTCATCTAATAACATTGGTTTTATACACATGGTCAAACTTCAATGCTCTTTTACACAAAAGTGGAAAATTGGACATAGAACACTTGCATTCTCGGGCGACAAAATGTCGAGCTATTTCTACAGAATGTTTATCAAAGTTTTTATGTTTTTTATTTCAAGTATTTTGAGAGAAAATCCATATTAGTTCAAATTTACAAAAAAAGAGTGAAATGTTAGATTGTTCTAAAAGGCTATAAAAGAAAGGTGTGCAAATCTATTCTATGAATGGAGAAAGCAAAGTTTGCTTGTCAAGCGGTTTATAATGAGCTCTTCAACAGAAAAAAATGAAGAAATTTAACAAGTGCAAACAGTGAGGCCCGAGTCAACAGGAACAGTTTCCCAACCCAAGCCTTACAGCCGTATCATATTTTAATTTAATGAGGATGAACGCTAACATTGAGCTCTTTCTGGTTAAAGTTGACGCATTACACAGAGTGTGTTCAAAAAAATTGCTAACAAAATACCCTGTGTGAAAACTCGCTTGTAACTACTTAAAGACCCACTTCAATGGCTGTATGGTTTAAGGAATCACACTCGCATTATTATTATTAGCACCACGTCTTGCTACCCATTCGGGTTATAAGCACTTACGCCAATGTGTAATGGTAGGGTGATTGTGAGATGAAATGAAGGACCTACAATTTAACGTGGGTTCCGAACCACGGTGGAGGCCTGGCATTCCCCACAGTCACAAGTTGTGATTAATACACGTCTTGTCAGAAGTAAAGGAAGGGTTTAGCAATTAGATAAATCAGTGCCAGGGCCGAGGATTGAACCCCAGACCCCCAGCACAGAAGTTAGACACCTTATCCCTAAACCACCAGGTCACCACACTCGCAATAGACTGGACTGTCGATGAAGGGGAGATCAGTGTTCAATGCTGGTCAGATGTACTGAGGGTGGTTTTTCCTACATGGTTTTCTATTCTCCTTTCATTCAAACATGGGTACACTATATTTGAATTCAAACTACCTCATCCCTAACACATTAAAATAATTAGTATATATGCATATAGTCCGAACGGGTAGTAATAAAAATATATGTAAAGGGCATAATATTACTCTGGAATCTTTCTTTAGACACACATTCAAAGTTACACACTTTGGAATCTAATGGGTATATGGGGCATATGAAACACACGTTTATTAGGATTTATGAGGCACCAGCACACTTTGAGATGTAACTCAAATGTTCTTGTGGGGATGACAGAAATTTCAAACAAGTTATTAAAAAGAATCTTCAAGCAATTACTGTAAGACATGGATTAATATTAAAGATACGTTAAAGTAAAAGGCTAACAATTATTGTGACATGCAGCTTACAAAGCTAGGATAATAATCAGTTTTCCTTTTTAAATCAATGCAAAAAAGCAGTTCAGTTCAAATGGTAGAACAGTTGTTCTTCAAATCTCGACTATATATTTGGCCCTTCCAAGCTGTGTTATAATTACACCTTTACTCACCAAGCCGTGGCATGTTGGACAGATGATCTAAAAGTCTTCGATTTGATTCCTTGAGAGGCCCAAAGATACTAATTTTAAATTGTATTTGTTTTCCATGGTCATGTAATGAGGATGGAAAATAGAGAATACCAGAGAGAATGATGGAGATGAAGTACGAAGGAAAAAAGGCCACAGGGGAGACCAAGAAAGAGATGGATAGACCAGATAACATAAATTGTATGAGTGAAAGGAGAAGAATGGAAGTGATTAAAGGAGAAAGTATCGTGGAAGAAGAGAAAAAAAATGGAAGTATTTTACTAAACTGACCCGGCCATTGTCGATGATGATAATGAATATAATTTGTGTGCTCTAAGGTGGTAAATATTAATCCGAGATTTGGTGATGGAGGTGGTATATTATTTGGTTTTGTGAGTGTCCAAGAAATGAATATATGAATAATGTGATGTACTGTGTCTCTTTTATTTACCCTTTTAACCCCCACCCCCACCCCAAACCACCCCAGTAATGAGCTTTAATTCGAGCTGATAGTTCAAGTTTGTAAATTTTACTGTATTTAAATTTTTACTTACAGGTATTATCCCATTGAATCTTTTTGAAAAAAATATTTCTAAACACATGATAATTAATTAAAAAGCGTTTACAAAATCGTTGTTTATTTCAAAAAGTAAAAAACAAAATTAATGGAAAGTGTACAATGATTTAGATGCCTTAAAAAATTAATATAGACATTTGGTTTTTTGAAATGATACTGTCATCCAAAATACCACCGATAAGGGAAATTCCCGAGCCATTACTAACCTGAAGCTTTGTAGACAATTTTAACCAAGATAAACATCCAAAGTCTAGCTGCGAGAAGTTTTTTTATACTTGCCAAAAGTTGATGTAGTTTACACTTATAAACTATGCAGACATACTTTTTTATATATATATATATATTTCAAAACTCACTACATTATTCAAAAGCTGTTTTCAAAAGTCGAGTGAATAATTTGAGGTATTTTAATTAACTCGAAAGAGGTTGCCATTAATGAACTTTGTTAAGATTCTCCCACTAACGAGACCTGTGAGTGATGCTACTGAAGCAGAATGACGCAGGCTACATAGTCAAACACAAATTTATTCAACAAATTAATACAGCTTGTTGGAATAAAATAAACCAAGATAAGTTTTTCTGAATAGTTCTTTGAACTATGAAGAACTAGAGAGGGATTTTGTATCATGCTGACTCGCATTTATAATTTAAAAAGTGTTTGTAAGAATCATTTGATTTAAATCTTGTAAACTCCTTTAGAAAGGAAGTGATTTGGAAATAATTTTTCTATTGTCTAATTTTTTTGGTCAAGAACGTGAATGTGTTTCTTTGAAGTATAGCTTGAGAGGAGTGGACATAGTTTGAGAGGAGCGGATATAGCTTGAGAGGAGCGGATATAGCTTGAGATGAGCGGATATAGCTTGAGATGAGCGGATATAGTTTGAGGAGAGTGGATATAGCTTGAAGGGAGCGGATATAGATTGAAGGGAGCAGATATAGCTTGAGGAGAGCGGATATAGCTTGAGGAGAGCGGATATAGCTTGAAGGGAGCGGATATAGCTTGAAGGGAGCAGATATAGCTTGAGGGGAGCAGATATAGCTTGAGGGGAGCGGATACAGCTTGAGGGGAGCGGATATAGCTTGAGGGGAGAAGATATAACTTGAGGGGAGTGAACATAGCTTGAGGGGAGTTGACATATCTTTGAGGGAAGCTGGCATAGCTTTGAGGGGATAGGACAAAGCTTGAGGGGAGAGGACATAGTTCGAGGGGAAAGGACATATTTTGAGGGGAGCGGATATAGCTTGAGGGGAGAAGATATAGATTGAGGGGAGAAGATATAGCTTGAGGGGAGCGGATATAGCTTGAAGAGAGCAGATATAGCTTGAGGGGAACGGATATAGCTTGAAGGGAGCAGATATAGCTTGAGGGGAGCAGATATAGCTTGAGGGGAGCAGATATAGCTTGAGGGGAGCAGATATAGCTTGAGGGGAACGGATATAGCTTGAAGGGAGCAGATATAGCTTGAAGGGAGCAGATATAGCTTGAGGGGAATGGATATAGCTTGAGGGGAGCGGATATAGTTTGAGGGGAGCAGATATAGCTTGAGGGGAGCAGATATAGCTTGAGGGGAGCAGATATAAATTGAGGGGAACGGATATAGCTTGAGGGGAGCGGATATAGTTTGTGGGGAGCGGATATAGTTTGAGGGGAGCGGATATAGCTTGAGGGGAGAAGATATAGCTTGAGGGGAGAAGATATAGCTTGAGGGGAGCGAACATAGCTTGAGGGGAGAGGACATAGTTTGAGGGGAAAGGACATATTTTGAGGGGAGAGGACATAGTTTTAGGGGAAAGGACATATTTTGAGGGGAGTGGACATAGTTTTAGGGAAGTGGACATAGTTTTAGGGAAGTGGACATAGCTTGAGGGGATAGGACATCTTTGAGGGGATAGCAAAAAGCTTGAGGGGAGAGGACATAGTTTGAAGGGAAAGGACATAGCTTGAGAGGAGAGGGCATAGCTTGAGGGGAGGGGACATAGCTTGAGGGGAAAGGGCATAGCTTTGAGGGGAATGGACAGCTTGAGGGGAGTAGACATAGTTTGAGAAGAGCAGACATAGTTTGAGGGAGTGAACATAGTTTGAGGGAGCAGACATAGATTTAGGGAGTGGACATAGCTTTAAAGGGAGCTAAGTGGACATGACCTGATCCGAGTGGACTTGACCCTGAGCCAAGTAGAGATGGCCAGATTGAAGTGAACTTGACCTGAGCCGAATGGAATTGAGCCAAGCCTAGCGGAAATGGCCAAATTGGAGTGAACTTGGCCTGAGCCGAGAGGACTTGACCCTGAGCTGTGCGGAGTTGTTTGTACCTGAGCCTAGCGGAGATGGCCAGAGTGGTACAAAATTTGACATGAGAGGAGAGGAGCAGATTCAGTGTGCCACAGCTTTTAAGGTACTCACCCTGACGCGATAGAGGCCCCTGACATCCTCTCGCCCCCGGAGTTGTGGTAGAACTCCCATTGTGTTGGGGAGGTACCGGGCGAAGAGTCTTCCATCCCTCGACGCCGGCCCTGGGGGATAACTCTAACATTTTCATAAGGACTACCCAGCCCACTCGCATCCGGCACCGGGATGGGAGGCAGAGGGGGATGACTGCCGCTATCGCGGTCTTCAGGGTCCGCTGCCCGGCTACCAGAGCTACCGACACCACCTCGAGGAGTACCTGCGCCACATCGGTGGTCTGAGGACAAGAACCAATAACAAATTAATTACCATTCAAACAAACAAGTTTTGTAAAATAGGCGAAAATAAAAAGGTGTGTTTTAAATCAACGTCAGAGAAACAAAAGACAGGCTTATGTACTCTTGATTATGTCGGTGATGTCCTGAGTAACGTGTTTGGGGAATTGGCCTAGGAGATCCATGACAGTGTTCCTCTGAGCGTCCCTGGCACCGAGATCGACGCCGGCATCCAGCAGCGTCCTCACCACCTCCACCTTGCCACATAGGGCGGCCTCGTGCAGCGCCGTACCGCCGCCGGTACGCACGTTCACGTCAAGGCCGGCAGAGAGGAGCACCTCCACCACAGTCCTGCGGACAAACAGGGGCAGCGTCCGCTTAAGCTATCGACTTCAAAAGGGCTATCGGGGAAAATGAGACGTCGGTGTGGTCCTGCCACGGCCGAGAGCGCTGAAACACACTGTAGATATATTGAGAAAGATGGGACGTCGGTATGGTCCTGCCACGTCCGAGAACGCTGAAACACACTGTAGATATATTGAGAAAGATGAAACGTCGGTATGGTCCTGCCACGGCCGAGAGCGCTGAAACACACTGTAGATATATTGAGAAAGATGAGACGTCGGTATGGTCCTGCCACGGCCGAGAGCGCTGAAACACACTGTAGATATATTGAGAAAGATGAGACGTCGGTATGGTCCTGCCACGGCCGAGAGCGCTGAAACACACTGTAGATATATTGAGAAAGATGATATGTCGGTATGGTCCTGCCACGGTCGAGAGCGCTGAAACACACTGTAGATATATTGAGAAAGATGATACGTCGGTATGGTCCTGCCACGGCCGAGAGCGCTGAAACACACTGTAGATATATTGAGAAAGATGAAACGTCGGTATGGTCCTGCCACGGCCGAGAGCGCTGAAACACACTGTAGATATATTGAGAAAGATGAGACGTCGGTATGGTCCTGCCACGGCCGAGAGCGCTGAAACACACTGTAGATATATTGAGAAAGATGATACGTCGGTATGGTCCTGCCACGGCCGAGAGCGCTGAAACACACTGTAGATATATTGAGAAAGATGAAACGTCGGTATGGTCCTGCCACGGCCGAGAGCGCTGAAACACACTGTAGATATATTGAGAAAGATGATACGTCGGTATGGTCCTGCCACGGCCGAGAGCGCTGAAACACACTGTAGATATATTGAGAAAGATGAAACGTCGGTATGGTCCTGCCACGGTCGAGAGCGCTGAAACACACTGTAGATATATTGAGAAAGATGAGACGTCGGTATGGTCCTGCCACGGCCGAGAGCGCTGAAACACACTGTAGATATATTGAGAAAGATGATATGTCGGTATGGTCCTGCCACGGTCGAGAGCGCTGAAACACACTGTAGATATATTGAGAGAAAGATGAGACGTCGGTGTGGTCCTGCCACGGTCGAGAGCGCTGAAACACACTGTAGACATATTGAGAAAGATGAGACATCGGTATGGTCCTGCCACGACGTAGCTCTCGCGATAGACTGGGATACCGATGACGAGAAGATCGGGGTTCAAATCTCGGACAGGTGTAATAAGGATGTTTTCCCTAAATGGTCTATCCCACTTCCTATAATCAAATTCGGGTACATTTCCTTTAAACGCAGGCTTGATATTCCATAATATATTAGCACAACTAGTATATAAGCGTATAATCTGAACGGGTGGAAAGACGCGGTGTAATAAAATAACACCTTCGCAGGTACAGTGTTGTGCGGTACGGGGCCGTAATCTACCGGGGCCTAACATGATTGTTTGATTCAAATCCGCCCGGCGGCGGTTAATATTGAATGAACCTCTTCCCCTTTCGGCACCGCGGGATTCCTCGCACGCCAGATTCCTAATGCTCGGCTCATCCAATCCCGTGGGACTACATAACACATGTGTGAGCACATGTGCACACATGTAGAAACGCAGGCCCTTTCGACACACCGCAGCGGAAAATGTTACGACAATATTGCCAGAGGCAAGAATCTGGCCGATAATGGCGAGTTCGTCGCAGGTGGATGAATAATGGTCAACCAATCAAAGCTAGTAGTAGTTGTAGTAGTTTCTGATGGGCATATTTCTCCACTAAAATGTTTAGATTTGTCTTTCATAATTTAAAAAAAAATGTATATCTGTCACTATTTATTGAAACATATATATATATATATATATTTATATATATATATATATATTTATATATACATCTTCATTAAAACATGTAAATGTGTCTTTCTTCATTGAAACATTTATGTGTGTCTGTCTTCATTAAAACATGTAAATATTCATTGACACTTTAAATGAATATATTTATCTTCAATGAAACGTTTAGATAATATTTCTCTTCAGTGATTTATCTAAACATGTCTTTCTTCACTAAAACATGCATGTGTATCTCTCTTTATCAAAATATGAAGATATTTTGGGGCCCCACCAGGAGGGGTGTTTTGGATGTTGGAGGAAGGGGGGGCTGAACCCGTACCCTGATAAAAAAAGTTTTAATAATAGTTTATTGTTTGAATTCCTCCTCAATATTTAGACTAGAAGTTTATTGGTGTCTTGAAATAATTATTAAAACATAAAGACATAGTTTGTTTTAAAATAAGAGAAATTTGATTTAAAAAAATATAAATACTTTTTCTCTTGAAGAAATTTACAGTTATTTTAAAACAAGCTATGTCTTTATGTTTTAATAATTTGACTTGTTTTGAAGTCCGACATCAGGAAGCGCGCGCGCGCGCATGTGTGTATATATACATATATAATCCCCACCAACATTCCTCTGCGTATAACTTTGGTCTTTATCCATACAAACTCAAGACGTGTCCTTAGTCCGGCACCTCAACTCAGTAGGTAGCGTCTAGGTCTACTCAGTTGGGGGACCCGGGTTCAATACCTGGCATGGCCAAAAAATATATCATTGGTGAAATGTTGGTTTACACTTTCACAGTGATGAATTAACGGTCGTGGGCTGGATGTTGTGTCTGTTCTAAATTTAAGTTAGTTTATAAGCCGTGTACTGATATAATCAGTCAGTTCAGAAAGTGCACATTAAATACCTCAAAAAAAATTATATAGACTTGTCATTCCTCATTTACTCAAATATACGTATATTTCCCTAGATCAAAATATTTTCAAGTGGGTTTATTTATTTTTAACATCAAAATAAGTCTTTGTCCACTAAAAATTCACATGAGGTTTCCATCAACTAAACATATGTGTATTATTTATTAGAATTAAATACAATTACAAAATCAAGCTAAATTGTGTTAGATATGTAACTGATTAAGAAAATAAGATTGAAGCGAATTCCCTAACAATGTGTTGTGCAATATGCGTTTTATATGCAGAACATGCATCCTCAGTAGATATAATTTTGTTCAAAAGAGAAGGCATGGACAAAAATCGAAAGGAATATTATGCAGAGGCCTGTGATAATATTGCTCAAGATTACTAAAGAAGACATTAAAAATTTCGTCGTATAGCTTTTAAAACGTGATAAATTTAACAAAAAAACCCCATTAAAGCAATAAACAATTTTCTCCAAACGCTATTAAAAACAGCCGCATGCAGACAAATTATACATCAGGACAGTAAAAAAAATTGCTATTGAGAGAAAAAATACAATGCTACATACATACATACAAACTTTAATATAGTATCGATACACACACATATATATACAGAGCAGAAACGGATCTGATTCTCATCAAATAGCTCCGAAAGAGCATATATGTACTCACAGTCATATATTCAATAAATAATAACAGTAGTTTTTTATCCACAAAGTTTTGTAGGGAAATCAAAAAGTTTCAGATCAATGAAGCGATATTTTTTTTAAAAGTGTAATTTCAAACACATCGTCATGGAAATAAACTCCCTCCCCCCCTCATATCACCTCACACATACAACCCATACAATGCGCAGCCCACGCGTGCTGGAAGGACATTCACCCATTCCAGAGATCATCATTTGATCCAAACACAAACGAAAATATAGCACACTGGCTTTGTAAAAGCATCCGCCGGGATATGTGGACCGTGGTTGTTACAGAGAAGCCTTCTCTTTGGCAGGCCACATGTTGTTTACCAATAATAGCCTGCCAATGCACATTCAATCTATGTTTGGCGTATTACACCCCTCCCCTCCACTCCCCTATCACCCCCTTCAACACTCGTACCCCTTACCCAAAGGCTCGGCGGCATGTACTGGGACCTTTGTTTGGAATGTTCGAAAATACAGTCATTTACAGTCCTAAATAAACTACACCCAATATCACCTCTGAGTGTAATGCTCTTACGGAGAAAATATTTATCTTCGCTCTCTCTCAGTTAACTGTTGCCAAATCTCCTAGCTTTCAAATACTGTTATTTTTTTTTAAATTCAAAGTCCAAGAGATATCTCAAAAAATCCGAAATATTCAAAATTCTAACTCACCGTTTTCATGAGTATCTACACAGCTCGTACACAATACATCAATAATCTCAAAATAGGCTTCATATAATCATCTACTTTTATATATGATAAAAAAAGATGACCTGGTGGTTTAGGGGTAAGATGTCGGACTTCTGTGCTGGGGTCCGAGGTTCAATCCTTGGTTCCGGCACAGATTTATCTAATTACCAAACCCTTCTTTCACATCTGACAAGATGTGTATTAATCACAACTTGTGAATGTGTGGAATGCCAGGCCTCCCCCGTGGTTCGGATCCCACGTTAAATTGTAGGTCCTCCATTTCATATCACAATCACTCTACCATTTCACATTAGCGTAAGTGCGTACAACCCGAACGGGTAGTAAGACGCGGTGCTAATAATAATAATAATAATAATAATAACAATAATAATAATACTTTGACGTAAACCATATTTTGTTAGAGCACATCGTAGAATTAAATATTACATTACATCTGAACGTTTGCGCGGGAATTTTCGCTTATTGAGGCGGTCCCCCGAGCACACAACCTTCCTCGTATGGTAGGATTTGGCTAATTCGACATTGGTTAATTCGAACCCACCATGATTCCCCATGAAAGTTATATTTAAATCAATGATAACAAATAACAAAAAACATTAACTCGAATTTTAGAAGGAAATATTTGGATAATTCTAAGCCTATACGTAGTTAATTTTTTCGATTTCAAATCTAACTTAACGATCTTTACTAACCCCCACCCCTCTCCCCCATATGCCGAGAATGTCAAATAAAGTTAGAGTTTGCCTATTGACAATAGAAAACGAGGAGGCGGGGAATTATTCACAGGCGGCGAGCGGTTTTCTTAATAAAGGGGCTGTTGGCTCGGCTTTCACCAATTCTGATTTAGTCGATTATTTATTTATGATAACTTTTCTAAGTTCTTATATTTTGGGTTTGAATTTTTCTTGATTTTTATGTATTTATTTATTGTAGGCTTTATGTTTTTTTAGCATATATATTATTAGCACCGCGTCTTACTACCCGTTCGGGTTATACGCACTTACGCTAGTGTGTAATGGTAGGGTGATTGCGTGATGAAATGGAGTACCTACAGTTTAACGTGGAATCCGAACCACAGTGGAGGCCTGGCATTCCCCACATACACAAGTTGTGATTAATACACGTCTTGTAAGAGGGGAAGAAAGGGTTTGGCAATCAGATAAATCTGTGCAGGGGCCGAGGATTGAACCCCGGACCCCCAGCACAGAAGTCCGACACCTACCTCTAGACCGCCAAGTTACCGATTACGTCAAAGTAACGTCGAAAGATTCCCCAGGGCTATTTTTCCTTAACAATCTTACATTTTGAGTATTGTTAATAGGAAAAAAATGTGTGTAAATGTGACATTAGCTAATTGTCAACGACTTTTTAAACATATTTGCAGGGCTATGAGTCTAGGCTTGATGAAAAAGGGCTCTAGATTTAGCCTTCCTCTAAGAGGTACAGTAATTTTATTATAATCTCACAAGAGAAAATGTTATATTTTTGAGAACTAGCAGCGATCTTTCTTCTTTACCCTTAGAGAAAAAGTTTTGTAGTTTTATCCCTCCCTATTTTATAATTACATGGCTAAGGGTGGCTGTAGGTGAGGGTAAAAAAGAGTATAAGCTTAGACAGAATAGAAAATTAATTCCAGAAACTACACGGATCATTGTATTTTAATTCGGGTGACTTGACAGCGATTTATTTATTTATTTATCACCGCATCTTACTAACCGTTCGGGTTATACGCTTGAGTACTATTTACGCTAATGGACCAGGAATTGGTAAGATTGAATATAGAGGAAGTGAACCCGCATTAGCGTGGAGGAAGAGTTAAAAAACCACTCCCAGTTCATCCGACCGAAATTCGAGCCTCAATCTCCCCGTCCTCGGCAGTCTAGCTCAACACGAAACTAGCGTGTTAGCTAACTACGTCACCGAGGCGGGCGACAGCGATTGATAATTTTTCGCAACCATAACGAACCAGCGCAACGTTGCGAAACCTTTTTTTAGCACCGCGTTTTTCTAACCGTTCGGGTTATACGCTTATGTACCTAATGGTTTAAGATATGAGGAAGGCTATATTTAGATAAAGTGGACCCGCATTTGCGTGAAAGGAGAGTGCAAAAAAAATAGGAAAGACCCCTCCCCCTCAGTGCACCCGGCCGAGATACGAACCCAGATCTACCCATCATCGGCAGTCTAGTCTACTGCAAGAGTGACGCTTAAGAACATGCGACCACCGAAGCGGGTGTTGTGAAACTTGTTTTATATCCAAGAGAAGATTGACCACACAAAAACAACAGAATAACTACCTTGTTTCCCTATATTAGCCATGCAGATTACTCAGATACGATATATAATTTAGAACCATCCCTTTACTCATGGTAGGCAGTCAGTTCAAACTGTAACTGTACATCGTTACCACTCATTAGAACAATCATTGACCAGGTATAATAAGAAATATATCGTCATGTGAGGAGCGCAGAGCAGAGCCTATGTATGTTTGGTCCAATGGTGACGGATCGAGGGAGAACATGTCACAGATATAATTTTAACAAGCTCTGCTTACTTACCCTGGCGACGCGACACGACACAAACTGGGACATCTAGTATTATTATTATTATTATTATTATTATTATTAGCCCCACGTCTTACTACCCGTACTTACACTAATGTGTAATGGTAGGGTGATTGTGAAATGAAAATTAAGGACCTACAGTTAACGTGGAATCCGAACCACGGTGGAGGCCTGGCATTCCCCACATTCACAAGATGTCTTGTAAGAGGTGAAGGAAGGGTTTGGTAATCAGATAAATCTGTGCCGGGATCGAGGATTGAACCCCGGACCCCTAGCACAGAAGTCCGACCCTTTACCACTAGACCTCCAGGTCACCGACGTCTAGTGGAATCGTGGTAGAATTATTTATAAAGAAGACGGTAAGAAGTTTTAGAAAGAACACAGTAAGATGTTAAGAAATAACAACGGTAGGAAGGCTTTAGACCTTCTTCTGTGGCCGCAGGTGTCACCTCGTGTACAATACCAATAACAGAGATATCATGGTTCAAATCCCGGTCGGGTGTATTGAGGGTGATTTTTACCTAAACGGGTTTCCACTCTCCCTCCACGCAAATACGACAACTTTCCTCATCCATAAAACCATTAGCGTAATTAGTACATAAGCGTATAACCCTAACGGGTGGTAAGACGCAGTG
>CABFOV010002402.1:0-23031 GCA_902141375.1 Timema poppense
GTTATCACATTTAAAAAAAAATCATTGTCAGAAGAATGTTGGTGCATTTCCAATAAACAATCCTTCTTAATTTTAAATTATTATAAGTAAAATCCTTCTATATAGTGTTAATGTAAAAATAATTGGTTTTAATCCTAAGTAGTTTTAATTTGGTCTATTATGAATTATTATTAAAACAATCTAAAAGATTTACCCACATTTCAATTTATTGGACCTTTTATTTTAACGTTTAACTTTCAATTAGAATTAGTTATTGTATTAATTAATGTATAATATCAAGGTTTTAGGCCTACACCTTAATTAGAAATACAAATCTAATATACTATTATTGATAAATAATAATATATTATATTATACATGTGTAAACACTGAAATAATGTTGAATGAAAACTACTATAGCTATGTATAATTTTGAGATAGAAACCAAAGCCGGGTTTCCAAACATTAGCCGAGAGAGAAAAAAAAATAAAAATAAACCGACACTCTACTTTCTTTGTCTCGGAATATATTTTTGGAAAGAATGTATACCTGCCAGTCAGTCAACCCTACAGGCGACGAAATGTCTAGCTGTACACAGAGAATTAACAGAGGGGGAAATGGAATTGAGGTTCTCTACACGCACGAAGCGTAGCCGATTTGAAACAAAATAGAATGTATGGGGTTCCCCCTTAAGGTGAGAATCACTCTAAATAGCTTTGAGGGGTATCCAAATTTCAAAAATGCCTAGGTGAGAAACCCTTTTAATTTTTTTAAAAAAGAATCTAATAAAAAAAATCAAGGTGAAGACTACTCATAACTTCTAAAGTAAACCATTTTTCAAAATATTGTTGAAGGAGGGCCACACCAAATAGTTTATAAAAACTATCTGATTTTAATTTTTTTTTGAGGATGACCATGGTTTAAAACATACATAAGATAAAATATTATTGAGAAACTATTAAATTACTTTAAACAGAAATCTAACACTGTAAGTAACTATGTTATTTATAATTATGACCTCCCCTATGAAAATGATCTGGATCCACCCCTGCTCCTCTGTAAAGCTCTGATGGATGGCCCCTCTTCCTCTCTGGGCCAGCCCTAGGTAAATCCTAATAAAACATACAGTGTGGAAGATATTTGGGTCGAAAGATACATAACATGTCTATTAGATACAGTCAGTCAATAAAGCGTCCAATGTTACTCCTGATTATTAATTGAAAAGGGGTATAATTTTAGGGAAAAAATTAATTTATCAAATAAAGTCAGTGTTAATATTATTATTCATTATTTAAAATGGCTATACAGTTTAAATGAAAGAAAGTAACTGTTAATATTTTTATTTAATAAACTAAATTATTAAATAAATACAATAAACTCACTATTAATATGAGACATCATTATTTAAAAATTGTCTATAAGTTTACTAACACTGACAAAAAATAAATGACGGTCACAGTTAAATTCATAATCTAAAACTTAGAGAGTCAGTAGTTATAAAATGTGTAACACTTAATAACATAAATAATGTTGTCCACGATGGTTGCATACCTTCGTGTACTCCGTCAGGAAGACCTCCTGTTGTGAGATTGAAGCTCATTTTTAGAAATCTTCTTACCGATTGAAGGTCAGAAGTATAATAGGAAAAATTTTCCAATTGCGAGGGTTTCTATACAAAATCTCATCTGGATGTAGCCTACATATTTTTTCGTAGTCTATTGGCTAACAATAAATTTTGATTTAGCTTCGTTAGTAAATTAGATGTAATGTACCGTTACTTGATCAATTGTGTCTTGATCATCGTAGTGTACTGTAATGAATAGCTCCGGCCTTGGCTAACTACAATCCTATCCCTCTTTCAAACATATTGAGTTAAAACTATTGAATAGGTATGTACCGCTCCACAAGTACCTTTTTTAATCATCCCTACCGAACTATCATAATTAATATATATAGACGTTTAGTCAGAAAGGTTATGGCAGTGGAGGTCGGGCGTTGAGGCTACTATTTTGTACGGACTGTACCGGTAGTTGAGGCTAATTTTTTTGTGGTGACTGTACCAGGGGGGTATGATGGTAACATCAACACAAATATCCGTGTCTTTAGGATGTATAAGTTGCTTGATAATTAGTGAGCTAGCCAGTATTTTCCTGATTGAACATGTTTAGTATAATCATCACCAAGTAATGAATGACGTGGGACCCCAAGAAAATAACCGTAAATATTCTCTTCGAACTTGGAGGGGGGTCGATTCAATGATATGTGTGCCCTACTGCCCAGGCAATGTCACTTGTTGATATCCTTCTGCCAAGGTTGTTTGTAGTCTCGATAGTTTTTTCACTCATTAGTAATCAGGTTCCGAATTGAGAACATTACGTGCTACGCTGCTCTCAGTCTGTGGATTACGAGGGGAGAGCCCCAAACACTGGCTATTTAATTATGGTCCCTGTCCCATAGGGTGGGCAATGTCCCGGATTGGACCTACTGCCCCCCACTGCCTAGACTAAACAGAATTGCCAACATGGCGCGGGAGGAGTGCCCAACGCCCGAGACTCCACGCTCCCCCTATCAATAAATAAAAACTACCCTCCCCACAGGAACACACAATCATGAGGAGTGCCCGAGAGTGCACACGCCCACCAAAAACCCTTAGAGCACACATTAAAATCTAATGAGCAAACATACAAATTAAATGATTATGATACAGCTACAATGAGACAGTTTTATTATTATACAGCTACAATGAGACAGTTTTATTATGATACAGCTACAATTAGACAATTTGACTATGGTACGGATACACTGAGACAGTTATATTATTATCCAGCTACACTGAGACAGTTTTATTATAGTACAGCTACACTGATATAGTTTTGTTATGGTACAGCTACACTGAGACAGTTTTATTATTATACAGCTACACTGAGACAGTTTTATTATGATACAGCTACACTGAGACAGTTTTATTATAGTACAGCTACACTGAGATAGTTTTGTTATGATACAGCTACACTGAGACAATTTTACTATAGTACAGCTACAATGAGATAGTTTTGTTATGGTACAGCTACACTGAGACAGTTTTACTTTAGTACAGCTACACTGAGACAGTTTTCTTATGTTATAGCTACTCTAAGACAGTTTTACTATGGTACAGCTACAGTGACATTTTTTATGGTACAACTACACTGATACAGTTTTACTATGGCACAGCTACATTGACAGTTTTATTATAGTACAGATGAACTGAAATATTTTTCCATCATACAGTTACAGTGAGATTGTTGTACTTTGGTACCATTACACTGAGATAGTTGAACTATGGTACCGTTACACTGAGATAGTCGCACTATAGTATAATAATACTGAGAAAGTTGTACTATGGTATCATGATACTGATGTAGTTGAACCATGGTACCATTACAAATAGAGAGCTGCACTATGATATGGTATCATTATACTAAGATAGTTTGTTGGTACCATTACAGTGATATAGTTGCATTATGGTATCAATGACTTAGGTAATTACACTATGTCATGGCATCATTATACTGAGATAGTTGAACTATGGTACCATTACAATGAGACAGTTGCACTATATTATCATTACATTTAGTTTGTTGCACTATGGTACAGTTGCACTAAGATAGTTTTATTTTAGAATGTATACAATCATATAATTTTATTATTTTAGTTTCATATGGCATAACTTTTTTCGTTTTTAACTTTAAGCTAGATTGAAGCAAACTGGTCCTATCATTTAATATTTTGTGGTATTTGTGCTCACACAAAACAAATGACCCGGCTACCCTAGTCTTCTGAGATAAGTCTTAGCATCACCATTTGATTACATTGACCGGTTGAAATAGTTTATTGACAAAGTAAAATCTAAATGGTACAAGAACCTGGCTATGCCAGTTGCTACAGCTGAAGACGGCTGGCTAGGGTCAAATTAAAGCTCAGATGTCATCTTCCTGAGACACATTTCCAAACAATAAATTGTTGACAACTGTTATTAACAGGCAGGAAAATATAGACAAAGGTTCATAATTTTTAAAGGATGTATACAGTTTTATTAAATGTAATTTACAATGTTATAGAATATGGCTATAACCTATTCAATTCAAATATTTATACTAAAACACAAAATAGTTTTTAAACTGAATAAAACTAGTACTTTTTTACTTAAGTATGGCTTATGCAGAAATTAATAATTATAATAATTAATGCTCACATGACCCCAAAAGGCTCTTTTTTTCTAAGATTTATACTCCACAAACTTCTTTACAATGATCTCTTCCTTAACACATATAGTGACCTCGAAAAACTCTTATCCCACCTAAAAGAACTAATGTGACATCACAAGGATTCAAACTAAGATATTTTAGGGGTGTAGGACGCCTGATGCACGACACAACGATTTTTCTAATATACCGGGTGGGCATTGAAAGTGCTATAAGTTGTTTGGTTTTGAGGGGAAATCGAATTGGTTTTTTATTTTTTATTTGTTTGCCTGATTCAAGGTAATTTCAAGGCCAGCTTAGTTATTTTAATTAGAAGCATTCATTTTTTAATACGTAATTTTATTATACGCAAAAAAAACAACGGATTTTGTCTACAACATTTATTTTTATAGGTTCAATTATCAAAGATATTTAATAAAACAAAGCACCTTGGAAATCAGAGGTCGTAAAAGGAAGTTTCTTGTATTTAATAAATTACACTTTTTTTAATATATTTAGTGACAAATGTCAAAGTCACGGGAACGTTATTAATGTGGTGTTGTGCAGTAATAAGCGTGTACAGACGTGAAACAACAACATTTAACAACAATATTAATCGAATGTGTTCAAAATTATGTCCTTCAAACTCAATACATTTTACAATTATTCTTTTACGAAAGCACTTTCGGACGCTAACATCTCTGGGGTAATTTCTGCATAGACGTGACATATCCTTTCTTTAAAGTCTTCAGGTCTCGTTTCAGGTCTCTAATTTCAAAGATATCTACGCTTTGTTTTGTTAAATATTTTTGAAAATGGAAGCTATACAAATAGATGTATCATACAAATGTTGATTTTTTTTGGAGTAGAATAAAATTCCATAATATAAAAATGCATGCTCCCATTTAAAATAACGAAGTTGACCTTCACATAACCTTGAATCGGGCCACCAAATAAAAAATATAGAACCCTATTTGATTTCTACTCAAAGCCAAACAACTTTTGTCCTGACATTTCTCTTACTAAAATGCGTGGTTTCCGAAAAACAAGCTTGTAGCACTTTAAATGCCCCACACTGTATATTTTTTACCATGTATTAGAAACCACTTGGGTTATACGCACATATTAATTACGCTAATAAAATAAGGATGAGGAAGGAAGATTTTTAAAGGAGATGTTTCCACCCTTAGTACACCTGACCGGGATTCAAACCCCGATCTCCCTATCAGCAGAAATACAGTCTAATTCGACGAGAGGGACGCGTTAGACCAAACAACTTCCCAAAGGAACGTCACAAGACTCAGGATCAACCCCAATGCGAGAATATAAAACGAAGTCTGGGTGTGTTCTAGATTTAAAAATTTCGGTGTAATATAATGCAGATTTCTCTTTCCACTGAGTGTGGCCTTGTACATAGCGTCCTCTTGCCATTTGAGGTTCAAGCCGGATTCGAACATTCTGAAATTTAATTGGTCGAATATCTGTGCATACGGGGTTTCTTTGTTCACAATGTAGCCCACTTTACTTGCGATCAAACATTCTTTCATCAGATGTAGAGATGGATTATTACCTTGGTTGAAACTGTTCTTTAACACGTGATACTTTCCCAAGGAGCCGGGGATCATCACGCTTGAGTTCCTATACAGAGCAGTGTAGTTGAAGGATTCTTTTATATTATCCCATGTTTCCAAGTTGTTAAAAAAATACAACTGAATTTCATCGTCTAAATCGAGCGTTCCTTGCATTACCGCCACAGGAGGGACCAGAATTCTCAATTTGTTTCTAATCAGATCGTTGATGGTGTCTATATCATGGTAATAATTGGGAGCGGTTAGATAACTAGATATGGAACCTTGGTATGTGTTAGTCATCACAATAGAATAATACAGGGTAAACATTAGTAGAATTTGTTTAGGCCTTCCAGTTATTTTCAAAACGGTGAGACCCGTAATGAACATACGAAAGGTTTCCAAGGTGACACAATGTGGATGTTTATTCTTTGACGTTATGAATTGATCAAGATAGTTGATTAACGTCCAGAAAAGGGCTAAGATAGGTAAGCTCAGGATGTACAACGCCCAAGTTAAGGATGAAAATGGGAGGAATATATTCATATACCTCGGATACTCGTTTGCTTTTGGTACTATAAAAGTTATACATTCCTGATGAAAAGGGTACAAAAATTTCACGTGCTTTAATATGTTATTACTTAGGAAATCCAAATTTGCGGAAATTTCGGTTTTATGACTAGCTACTTCTTTGATCGCTCCCGTTAGACTTCCATTGTCGTACACTAGTCCGGACGCGTATCCACCCTCTTTTCCTTCTACGTACAATAAGTTAGGTGTAATATTAAAATGTGCCATCAATGTGTTTATGAAAGTTCCCCCCATTCCACCAAGAAGTACTTTACCCACATCAGTTTCTTCCACAGTCACGTGGGGATGAAACTCAAAAAACGATATATTAATTGATTGACCTTGAAGTTCTTCAAGTTTATTTGCGAAAATACTGTCGGTATACTTTGATTTCCATGAGTCACTTAAGTCAATTACTGAGCCTTGTTGAAGAGATCTATAAGAAAACAGCTTCACAGATTCCTTAGGCGTCCATGCATGCACATTCCTTTTATCAGAATAATAATCCTGGCTCCTAAATATTATTACCGACTTTATAATCTTGTAATCATTCCAAAATGAAGATAAAATTTCTTTTGCACAGCTATTACCATTTTGTATTGGTGAGGTTACAATGTACACAATTTTTGCATCAGCATCCCACAGAGAAAATTTGATTAGTACATTTACATTTTTTGAAATATGCGAAACACTACAATTATTATTGGATATCCAAATAATACTACTTATCCTTCCAGTCCGATCAAGTTCAAATTCTTCTAGTTGGAAAAAACTGCCAGTTTTAATATCGATATAGACAACACGTATCGGAACCTTAATTACAATAAACATGTAGCTTATAACATCGCTAGAGATCGAAGAATATGACTCACCAACAACAACAATGAGAACCTCATGTTCGTTATCAAAATATCGATTGATGAGTATTTTAATGTCCAGTTTAAAAAGGGAAAGTTTTTGTTCCATTTCATTTGATAGAATTAAATTGAGTGGATTTGCTTGACAACATACAGTTTGAAGGAACATAATCTTAACCAATAGACAAATAAACACTCGCATTTTTATGTCGTCTCTAATGATTTAACTAAACTTGCATATACAGTATAAAATATACTCACACATGTAGTTTGAAATATTTTTGTCTTGGTATATTAAAAGGTTTAATATGAAATGTTAAAGGTACACAGCAATAAACATCCATTCAAATGGAGCTTTGTTATCAGACTATGCTTATTGATGTCCTCACACAAGCACACACACAAGCCATAGGACTATGTGTAAGAACTTAATTGATATTACTGGAAACACTCCATTAGATTATGAAGATATGATATATAAGACATTAGCTTATTTGAATTGTTTTCATTATGAAAAAAAAAGCATAAGGCCTACTTTTGCAGCCTGTCGGTTAGGTTCAACCATTGGTTATGTAGAGTCCACGTAACACCACATGACTGGTTTATTTTAGTGGGGGACACTCAGGGCTGCGTTAGGGGAGAGGTGCAAAGGGGCAACTTCCCCGGGCCTCACATTGCAGGGGGCCACATTTCCACCCAAAATAATTAAATAAATTACAGTTATTGTTATATTTCACATCAGATGGTGTACAAATTAATAATAATAATAATATTTAGCACCGCGTCTTACTACCCGTTCGGGTTATACGCTTTAAGTACTAATTACGCTAATGGAATATGAATTGGGAAGGGTGAATTAGAGGAAGTGAACCCGCATTTGCGTGGAGGGAGAGTGGAAAACCACCCCAGTTCACCCGACCGAGATTCGAACCTCGATCTCCCCGTCCTCAGCAGTTGAGCTCAACACGACCAGCGCGTTAGCCAACTAAGCCACTGAGGCGGGTGTGTACAAATTAAAAGCAATACATATTCAGTTAGTGATTGGATTCAAATCCAGATTCCTGAAAACCCTAACTTTATGGGATTTAAGATTTACATTATTCGAGTAATGTGTTGCAATACAGTATAATACGCCACCATTGTGCTAGTGCTGGCAGCCTACAGAAAATTAACGGTGCAATGGAGGAATTTACTTTTTGTTAACTTAATTGGATTGCTTGTTTGCATTTAATAAAGTACAATATTCCACAAAATATTATAAATTATTAACTACCGAGTACGTATCAATATATTTTAACGACTTCGTGGTAAGACTGAAAAACTTGCGTACAAAGGGGAGGGGTGCGGAGAGGGGTCTACATTTTTTTTTTACCCCGGGTCTCACATTTTCTTAAAACAACCTTGATGGTACTATTGAATGAAAACTATTGAATAATTTGATAGTATTAGGCTATCAACCTACTAGATAGTTTAGAAATAATTCAAATGAAAAGTATTCAAATTCATTGCCGTTGGTGCTGATCGATAGTAAACCTTACTGCTTGAGGATTTACTAGTCATATTCACACAAAACATTCGTTTCCTTAAGGTCCACTTTTGGGGAACAGTACCATGCTCTTCCTTTGCTGACCGATAGTAGTTTTTACGAATTCGAATGTTTATTTTGTAATCCTTATGGAAACTATTTGTTGCTCTTAAGGTTATAATTATAAAGCAGGGCTAAAATAAACTCAAATGATCTGTCTAATATATTACTTAGCATGTTTGTATGTTGTTCCAGATTTAATGATAAAATCACTCCAAGAGTCAAATTTTCAAAATTTTATGTGACTTCTTTTTAAAGGTAATTTTAAAGTTCTAATTATGATTTTTAGAAACTATGTCTACCATAGCGTCAACACATCAAGGCTTTTATATGATATCAGTCAGGGCTCATAATACACAATTAATTTTCTTATATGTGTTTGCATTGCATGGCACAAGACAGAGGCAACAATATAGTCTAAGAGTTAGAGGGCTTTTATCCGAATTTTAGATACATTTGTTTTGATAACAATTTTCTATGTAAAAAAGGTGCTTATTCCAAAAATATCAGTCTTATCATAACCACAAAAGAAAAAACTGCAGTTTTGACCTATTTTGACCCCATTTGGCTATAATCCGTGTTTCTTTATAAAAAAAATATTCCTAGAAGTTTTTATGCAGTATATTAAATCAAAGCGCTTTGCATGTAGAATACAGATTTGAAGTCAAAATGGAGTTAGCTCTGGTATTTTGGGATATATTTGAAATTTAGCGGTCAAAATCTAAATTTTTTTCATGATTTATATTATACTAGCAAACTTGTGTGAACAAATTCGGACGTTAAATTTTATTAAGTTAAAAAAACACATTATTAATATTTGAAATTAAAACATATTTCCAGAACTGAAAAACAAATATTCGACCCCTAGGTTAATAGCCTAATGCTCTACCGACTATAATACCTTCTTTTCATCAAAGTCAAGAAGCAACCAAAGGTTGGATAGATACTAAATTAGTAGCTAGAAGCAGCATAGTTAGGCATATGCTTAAAAAATCAATTATAAATAAGGATACAAATCCAAGCCAGCTAACACGTAAATCGAAAGTGAGTAAATTCCACTAAGACTTGAAGAACAGTTTTCATTTGATTCATACTATTATGCATCCTTTTGTTGAATCCCTGCTAGAAGAGACACATCTCTACTGTATATCTAATGGCGGGAAAATGTCAGACAAAGTAAAATAGTATGATATGCTAAATATCTTCGTTTTATGGAAGAAGTTGAGTTCATCAAGGAATGCTTAAATGATCTTACGAAGTTTGAGAAACCACTGAAAGAACAAAAGTAATCAATTTTGCCAGTTCTGCTATCAGGAGCAAAATCTGAGCTGAAGGTGAAAAGTTCGTTGATTTTGAGACAACACTAGACTTGATGGTCAGATTGGTCCATCTTGCTTTTACCAGAAGTATTGAGTTTAAGACAGCACTAGACTTGATGGGAAGATTGGTCTATTTTGCTTGTAACAGAAGTATTGAGCTTGAGACAGCACTAGACTTGATGGGCAGATTGGTTTATCTTGCTTGCACCAGAAGTATTTAGCTTGAGAAGATGTTTTCTTTCCTTCTCACCCCATTTCCTTTGTCCTTGGTCAGCATTCGCGACACATTAAATAAGACACCTACGTACAAACTCTCCACGCCCCTGGAATATTTGATTACACACACAGAGCCGACAGTGGCTAATACAGTTTTTTATGATCCCATGTTTATAATCCACTCATTACCCACCAACTTGCCTCACAACTTTTTGAAATTAGCATAAGTGTTTCTGAATACTATATGTAGCACACAGGTAGATGAAATACACGTTGTCTGTGACATTTCTGTGAATAGCATTAAGAGTGGTAAGCAACAGGCAAGAGGTACAAATGATGGATAGTTTCACATCACTGGTTGATATAATTTACGTCGTAAGCATTTTAAATATGCCTTGCGATCACCAAATTTAAAAACTGCACTTACCAAGTCTTTTATGCACCTATTATAAAACAGAAAATAGTTGTTTTTACACATGAAGATCAGTGTTTTCATTATAGAGCTACGCTAATATGAAATCTGGAGCACAGTAAGCTACCAGACTACATATAATCACATGTAGAGGCATGTATTAGGCTGGTGTACCATCTCAGCATAATTTTAGAAGCATCACCAGGACAGAATGTTGTTGTCCGTGCAACATACACTGACATCATGATTACCCTCCTCTACCATTCCAACCAACTAAAGGTCAATGTGTGAATTGACCTTGGCTATTTGGGTGAAAACAGTAAAATATATTTACAAATCACTGCACTAGCAAACCACATTGGTCCAGTACTGTGCAAGTCACTAGCAATATATCATGCTCTGACGGGCTGTGATTACATGTAATCCTTCTTTGGGAAGGGTATATTGAATCCACTTAGAAAAACTGAAAATAGTCGTTTCCATCTTGAAGGTTTAGGCAGATTCAGGGAGAAAACTACCTTTGTTGATGATGGTAGCCTTGTAGAAAACTATGTATGTTCACTATACGGCCAGGGAAGATTATCCTCTGTCAATGAGACAAGTTCTACACTTTCCACGCACAAACACAAGTTGACCAATACAAACAATCCAATTAGGTAAAAGAAAAGGAATTGATGCAAGCATTCTTCTACACTACAAAAACGTTCTGGTTCAAAAATTGGTACGTCGCAACTATGTTGCATATTTCAGGAAACACGCCAATATACGAGAGCCATTCTCTGCGAAGAGAATGGAAAGAAAAATAATTAATATAAATTTGACAAGCTCTCAAAACTGTGAATTTGTGCGGCCATAAACTGTATATAGTTAAGTATTGGGTAGACATTATTTATCTCCTGCAGCGTGTTGTGGAGCAGTGTTGGTAGTAAGTATTATCAAGCCAAAGTGCATGTCATGCGTAACCTCAATCAACTTTTTCCACTTGAACCTTCTTGGAATCATGCAAAACATCGAGAACGTCGGTGAAGCACACAGACTGCATGTGGCGAAACCAGACAGAGAATCTCAAAGGTGTCGTCTAACCTCGTCTCTTTGAGAACTTCGCCGCGCTTTCAGATATGTTTATTAGCCTCGACTCATTTTTTACAGAATTTTATGCTTGTGGTGTATGATTTTATATTTAATATTTTTTTTCTTTTGTAAGCCATTACGTTAATATAACTTTTCGGATATTCACGTTTGCGAACTAAACACGTGACCGTTGCCGGTTTATTGGAGCACCTAAATAGGGATTCAGAAAATATCATCGTTTTCTTTTCAATGACTCGCTGAAGTCAAGATCCTTAAAAAAAAACCCTCAAAACCTCAGTCACAATACCTACAGTGGCTTTTTTTTAAACCAAGTTTTGGGCGGAATCAATGAAACATTGAAATATCAACAGCTTCCCAATGGTAAAATAATTTAGAGAAGAACTTTATTCCGAAATACCCGGAGATAACTTAAATGAGTTTCACGTTCATCTGCTAAGTTTACTTGATAGTTTTAACTTTTATTTTCCTTAAGCACTCCACAAAAAATAAAAATAAAACTTCTAGGCTGTGGACTCATATTCTGCTCTATATGAAAAGCCCTATCTGATATCGCAACAGTATGAATGCTTGATTGATTTGACATCAGGTTCTGTGATGAAAGATAATTTTGCAGCCAAGAAGTTGCTACCAGAACTTTAGTTACAGCTAAAAGTCAAATTTGAGGTTTTGTCAGATTAAGCTAAAATCATCCTTCTGCCCTTTGGTGCAACTTACTTATGTGAATCAGGATGCTCTACCTAAGTGGCTATTAAAACAAAATACAGTGACTTTTTTCTTTTTTTGCAACTGTGAAAATGGTTTTAAATACCATTTATATGTGGGTAGCATATTGTGGATTTACAATATCTGCTTTGAATTTGTTTTCAAATATGTTTATCGTTGTTTTTCATTGATGTTGTTTAGTTAATAACCTTTTGAATGAAATAAAATTTTATGTTTAACATGTTCAAATGCTTAAAAATTCGTTTCCATCACGAATATAATCGTCAATCGGCTTAGTACCTATGTAGGTGCTAGGTGAAAATATACTCGACCTTATGCCAAATACATGTATGTGCAAAATTGATGTTTTGAGAAAACGATATTTTTCCCAATTTTCAACGTCTTTTAATGGGAAAAATTAAGCTTATATTAAAATTTAAGCTATTTAGAACTTTAGAAATAATTCGTGCTTTTGCTATACGATAAAATATCGACTAACAACTTAAAAAATACAATTAGGTAAAAACAGCAGAAAATACCTTTGGCATCAGGGCAACGATAATGCTGCGTGACAAATTTCCTCCCAAAAAGTACTTCGTGATTTGAAAAGTTTGGGAACCGCTGCCTTATTGTTTTGAATAATCATCTTAGTTAACACATTTAAGATTATGACGCATTCATTTCGATTAACAGCTGGTTCATTTCACCCGAATACTAAACACAAACCGCTCTTGGTGACAATTGAATGAAAAATATTGAATTATGCTTCGATAGTTTGGAAACAATAGTTATCATCATTCGATAGTTTAAATCATTCGATAGTGTTCATCACTAGTTTCTTTGGTACTCGGAGTCTTTGGGAGAGGAGGATTCATCTTTGGATGTGTATGCGTATGCGCCCTTAATAACCTTAATTGACATTAATGGATGTAAGATATTACTTTTTATACTATCTTTACTTTTCACACGGCTTAAGTCATCAAGCTCGCAATTGACTGGAAAGTTTATTATGGAGAAATAGAGGTTTGGATCTCGGGCGGGTTCATTGGGGAGTGGTTTTCCACCTGTGATTTATCATTATAATGTTTTAATACCTTCATCAGGTGAATTCAGGTTCATCTACTCTCATTTTACCTTATTATCCCTACTATTTCCATGTGACCATTTATAAAAATTATTTATACGTCCTCCGTGTTTGAAATGAGTGCAGGTAAAATATGTTATTTATTTTAATGAATAAACTAGGCCAAAATTTATCTGTGAATCTGTGGGTCTGGAACGGGGTCAAACTCAGCACCGTGAGGACAAATGACGAGTGGATTGAATAAAGAAGTAGCAGCTCCAGTTTAGAAAACTGAGATTAAATACTGGAGGACTGGCTGTACTGACAACATGACACCTTATATCCGCAAATGTTGGCAGTACCATCGCTAACAGCGGCAGCCGCTCGGTCGGGATAGCTCACTTGTGGGCTCATGCCATGGAGGCCATGCTGAATTGTGTTAGAATTGTCAATTTTATCTTTAATAAAGACCATAGATGTGGAAATGTGTGTGACTTCTGGCCTGATCATTAGGGCGGACATATATTACTATGTATGTAGGCTTATTTCCAGCCTATATAGTTTATAATAACACGTATCGTTGGACACATGGGTAAAGACGTCAGTCTCTTCTAGTTTGATGGGTAGGTTGTAGTTCAAATTTCATATATAGGTATGTTGAGATAATCTTTGCTAAATGGTTTTCCAAGCTTTATTCCTGCGATGCGGCTACATTTCTCCTATATTACCCTCTTCAGCCTTACCCCATTAATGTAAATATGTAGATAGGCCGGACGGATCTTAAGACGCGGTGTACAATTAAATAATCTAGTGTTTCCTTTAGATCTCTTTTTGTATAAAGCTTAGAACTGATTGCAAAATATGGTTAGTCATTTTCATTAAAAAAAAGTCACTTTCCCAATTAGCTGTTGTTTTGCCTATATTCTAATATTCTTTTTTAATGTTACTTGCAAACGTACAATATGTTCTGTTGGTTACTACTTTAACAGGAACTAATAGTGCTGATTAGAGTTAAAGAATAATAATAACATTTAGCACCGCGTCTTACTACCCGTTCGGGTTATACGCTTTAAGTACTAATTCCCTAATAGAATAGGAATTGGGAAGGTTGAATTAGAGGAAGTGAACGCGCACTTGCGTGGAGAGAGAGTAGAAAACCATTTAGGAAAAACCACCCCCAGTTCACCCGAACGAGATTCGAACCTCGATCTACCCGTCCTCAGCAGTCGGGCTCAACACGACAAGTGCGTTAGCCAACTACGCCACACAGGCGGGTTAAAGTTAAAGAAACTTTAATCAGAAGATCGATTAAAGTGAACATTGTGTTAGCGCTAATGGCTGGTTGGATTTACTTTTAGCAGCGGCCTTAATTCTTCAAGCTGTAGGCTACTTTTTTTAGTTTCTAATATATAGCACCTTTTCAATTTAAGTATATTACAGTATTTGTGACACCAACCGTTACTAAAGCACTCTTTCGAATGGAGTATTTTCAGTATTTGTGACATCGACCGTTACTAATGCACTTTCTAATTAGGAGTTCTTAAGCAGGGAAAAAGAAAAACAATTGGCTTTCATCACGTATTAGCGCCTATTTTACATACATTAATTGCGATAGTGGAATATTGATAACTAAGAAAGAGCAAATATATTTGTATTTGCGTGGAGGTAGAGTGGAAATCTATTTTGGTAAAATAAACCTTTACTACACCCGACCAAGATTCGAACCCTGATCTTCCCGTTATAGGCAGTCCAGTCTATTGCAAGAGCGACGCTTTAGACCAGGTTTTGCAAAACCAAGACCCGCGAGACTCTTCCGGCCCGTGAGACACGTCTGACCAGCCCGCTTGTCTGCACATCTCTAGTCTTATACGCACAACAACAAAATATTAGATTTCAGTTTATTTATTGTTGTTTCAAAGAAATAGTTTAGAGTTTAGTGATCACTTCATGTTTTGCCGACTATTGCAAGACCCGCTGTGGTGGCCGCATGGTCTAACGCGCAACTCTCGCACTGGACTAAACTGTTGATGATGGGGAGATCAAGGTTAGAATCTCGATCAAGTATATTGAGGGTGGTTTTCCTCTCTCCCGCCACGCAAATACGGGTACATTTCATATAGCTTTTCTAATTTCCAAAACCATTACAGTCATTTGTACATAAACGTATAAAATGAACGGGTAGTAAACGTGGTGCTATATAGCCCTATATAAAAAACAATTGCTAACCTCCCTTTGTAAGAAAGTTGTATTTTTTTTCAGGTTAGCAACATTACTATTGCTCGACACATTCTGACAAATATAACTATCGGAAATAATTCCAAGTATATTTTGTTATTCAAAATTATATTCACAAGCATATGGCCCGGCATATGAGCACAACTTTATCTTTGACCTTTGACCCCAATATGTGTGACGTCATCAATGCGCGTTATGTCGCAAGACTCCCCTTATATGTGGCAATGGGTTTTCCCTGATGACTATTAAGGGCACCCTACACGATCAGTAATACTGAGTCAGTAATTCCGTCAGTTTTGTCTACTGCAACGATAATGATGACATGGCCCTACACGGTCAATATTAATGACAGTAATACTGACCGAATTTATTCGGACTCAGGTTGGAAACAACTCAGTGGAGGTCTAGCTCGAGTAGGTAAATATTATTATTTCTTGAAAAAAAGTCAACATTTTAGATTTCTTAAAAATTAATAACATGGAAAAAGCGTGTTTAGCCATAATATTATGTCTAAGTACGAAGAAGACTGTGAAACGTAAGCGTTGGGAGAGGGAGTGGCTAAAAAAACGCGATCAATACTCACATATAAATTTTTAAAGTGAGATACAATTTACCCGTGCCAGTGATTACCACAATTACTTTAGAATGAGTTCGGAAACTTTCAACATTTTAGAAGACAAGGTGAAGCCCTTTTTAGAGAGAAATAATACGAATATGAGAAATTGTATTTCTGTCGAAGAGAGATTAGCGTTGACCTTAAGATACCTAGCAACAGGAAGATATTATGAAGATTTAAAATTTTCAATAATAATGTCAACATCGTCAATCAGCTATGCAGTCTTGGAAACATGTGAAGTGTTAATAAAAGTTCTGCATAGCAAAATAAAAGTAGGTGGATGAATAAAATATTGCTTATATAATATTTAACATAGATTTAGTAGATTAATATACGTGTATTTAATTGCTATTAAGGTTGTTCAATATAGTACTTTTGTAAATTACAATTAGAAAATAGTATTATCATTGTATGAAGAGAATAGAGACTTTAAATTAAATTATTTTATTTTTCAGTTTTCAACAACAAGCCATGATTGGATTCAGATCTCAAATGATTTTGGAATGAAACATCAATTTTGGAACTGCGTGGGAGCAATAAACGGTAAACACATTGCCATAACAAAAACTCAGGCTCTGTGTGCTACCACTACAAAGGGTTTCACAGTATAGTACTATTAGCTATGGTAGACACCAACAAGAAGTTCATCATGGTGGACTCTGGAATAAACGGTCGAATATCTGATGGAGGTGTACTTTGTTATTCCAAATTTTGAGAACTGTTAGAACAAAATGCTCTAAATCTTCAGGATTCTTCATTGATACAGAACACGACGGAAAGTTTCCAGTTCGTGTTCGTTGCTGATGAAGCTTTTGCGTTGAACGTAAATTTAATGAAGCCTTATCCATTGAAGTTACCTCTGACCAGTGAACAGCTGGAATATAACAAACGTTTATCTCGTGCTAAAGTGGTTGGGGAGAACGCTTTTGGGATACTGGAAACTAGGTTTGGAGTATTCCAGAAGCCAATATGTCTAGAGACAGAAAAAGCTACCATAATTACGTTGGCTGGTTATTTACACAATTTTATTTCCAAGAAAAGTGCCAACACATACTTCCCTTGTCGCAGTGACAGTACAGATGAGTGCACTCTGGTACCTTTACAAGGTACGTCCCATAGAAACAGTTCAAACAGCGCTAAACAAACCAGGGCACGCTTTTGCGACTATTTAAGCAATAAAGGCAAAATGTGAAATTCATGCAGTGAATGTTTGTTAATAAATAATAAAAAAATATATGTAAAAAAAATCAATACGTTTGGTAGAAAGTTAAATTATTATTGTATGATTTGTTTGTAAAATAAGGGTTATTAAAAATATATATTACATTTATTATATATTTCTGTGTTTTTGATTTCTAAACAATTCCATTATTTCGCGTCTACTCTCAATTTCCTCATTGACATAATTAACATTCTAGATCAGGGTTCGCAAACTCTCGGCCCGTGGGCCAAATCCGGCCCGCCTGACATAGCTGACTGGCCCGCTTACCTGCATTACTTTTATATAACCATACAGATATGCAGCCCTGGAAATATGTGAAGGGCTAATACAAGTTCTTCAAAACTACATAAATGATTGGCAGAGGAATAAAACATTGTTTTTATAATATTTAACATAGATTTAATCAAAATTAATATACATGCATTTAATTGATATTAAGGATTTTCAACATGGTGTTTATAAAATTAAAATTATAAAATAGTATTATCAGTGTATGAAGAAAATAAAGACTTTAAATTATGCTCTTCATTAAAGGGCTGACAATTATTTTACTGTGTTTCGCTAGGATTAGGGTGACCGAATAGTGGCTCGTTTGAATGCTGGTGATGATAAGGAGAGGGTGTGTTATTGTAGGAAGAAATTTGACTGGTCATATTTGTAAACTCTGAAGTAGACGAATAAAAAATGCTTAGACTTGTTAATTGAACACTTTCATTTATTTTTAACGAGTCCTTGTGTAACGTTCTTAATTGAGCTTCGAATAAAATATAATTAATTGCCTTCTCTGCAAACAATAACTGCCTAGGATGAACATCTTTTAATTTCTTTGCCCACACTTTGGCAATGTCTAAATATTCATAATTTACATTTCCTTCTGTTGATGAATTCATAAAACACCTACACGCGAGGATTAGTGACTCATTTGGTTTTGCTGTAGGGATTTGTGTCTTTTGCTTTTTAGCCGGCTGTTGTGAAGGTAGGCCTACAATCGAGCTTGATGATCCAGCCAATGGTCTTGGGGTAGTGACCACTGCTGGTGTTTGTGGTAAAGGTGACCCACAGTGGTCCTCAGAAAGCTGTTCTAGCTGGTTAGCGTACATGCATTCAGCCTGTGGTGCCTGGAAATGTAGGATTCAATAAAAAATAAAAATTAGGAATTGATACGCACATATAATATATTACCATATTCGTAAATTATCCATACTATTTTATTTTTCTGTTTCCAACAAGAAGTCATGAGTGCATTCAGATCACAAATGATTTTGGAACGAGGCACCAATAATTTAGGAACTCGGTAAAACCAACAAACTCAGGTACACATCTCTAAAACTAGCTTACCTCCTTTGTAGCAACCACTTGCATGGTTACATTAGCTGGAAGTTCACATGAGCCAAGAAATTGTAGGGTGGTGAATACCCCAGATGTCGGTTGATAAATCTCCTTGTATCCAGCTCCAGAGAGTTTTGACTCTATAATTCTTTTTTTTTAATCTCTTTGCAAGAATCTCAAAGTATTTATCTTTTTCCTAATATCTTCCTTGGTAGAGTCCGGCTTAATTTTTTGATAGCACTCTAAAATTTTTAGTAGTACCGAATTGCACTTGTGTTTATTCATATAATCACGACGATGAGTGTCCCACAGTTCCAGGAGTGTTTCATATGAAGTTTTGTAATAACTAACGGTCATGGTCTTTGGCACATTTACCAACTAATAACAGTGTTTCTTTAACTGCACTGTCATTTTCATCGTTGCAGAGAGTAACGCCTTCATAAATCTTCTCCATCGTTCGTAATTTTACTAATACTGATGGGAAACTGACAGTAATACTAATGCAAGCTCTCGCGAACGGTATTACTGTCAATATCACCCACCACTCAGCGATACTGATGGTTTTACTTCAAGAAATCTAGATATTAATCAGTACTTCTCATCATTCCATCAGTATTAACCCTAAACGGTCAGTAATGCTGTCACTATTTTTTAATATTGACAGTATTACTGATCTTTTAGGGTGCCCTTTAACTGGCGCCAGTTTGACAGCTCGACAAGACCAGTCGAGACAGGAATAAATCACAACCTTGAATGATGTCGCAACCCTCTCCTATGTGGCATTGGTTTTCCCTGGTGACGTAATCGCTCTGTCGCAACCCTAGCTGGTAACAGCTATACACATCAGCACCTGTTTTGAAGTACTTATCTTAGAGTATTAAACACGCACCTCAGGATGAGTGATTCCGCTTCGCTGACGGATCTGGTTGAGTATATGTACTTTTCTAACAACCACACTCATTATTTATTTGTTGTCAAATCAAAGTGTATACATTTAACATATTTCAAAAGTATAATAAACCACGGCAAATTTGCCTAAGTTTATTAATTTATATATTAATTAGAACTATAGAAAGTTTGAAGGTGTCTAAGCAGCCACTTTTTTAGATGACATTTGGATAAACTTACTTCAAAACAATTGCTTATTATAATAAAGGATACTTTATTGAATAAACTTGATTCTAAACTATAGTTAAATGGTAATTAATTTGGTTGGTAGTTAACTAATGGCTGAATATTATTATAAAATAGTATAAAGTTAACAATAGCGGTTTAATAAATTAAATAATATATTTTTTATTTACGAGTAGTTTATTGAATGCATTTATTTCAAACTATAAAATTATTGAGTGTGATTTACTAAAAACTAAATCTTATTTAAAAGATGTTTTGAACAAATGTTTATTATAATTAACATAATAATATGTTTATTTATGTGTGTTTTAAAATACCACAATGCCATCAGTTTCTGTGACTCGTGCACTTATGAAAAATATTGAATAGTCTAGCCTAAATGCACCAGAAAACAAACAATTTAAAAATAATATTTGGGATTCAAAAGCACTCTTGTACTGTTTGAATTATTTAAACACCCGTTCTCAATGCTAAAAAATGCTGTCTATATCTAAACAAAGCAAATAGATTTGAAACGGTCACCATCCTGTACATGGGAATATACGTAAGCTCGGCCGTTGCCCGAAGGCGCCTGATTACTGTCGCGCTGTTAAATACAAACACCAAGAACAGACTAATGCTTCAAAGTGAGGTGTGTGTTATCATAAAATACACATAGATGAGCTAGCACTGCTAAGTGTGTCAGATTCACATATCACTCTGGAGATTATTTTATCTTACCTTTATATCACGTAGATAATCTGTTTAATATTTTTTTAATCCAATCTATACTAAATATCAAACTAAAATGTTGCGTTTTAATTTTTAAAGAATGAGCTGTGGGGGTATCAGCAGACATCTGTGGATCTAATGGCTCCTAGGGTCTACCTGGAGGAATTGATCGCAAATGGTTGGTAATAATTAGCTTTTAAAAGCCAAATAAAAACAAAATAGCACCATGCAAAACTGTTTAGAAATTTGAATAATGTTCTAAACTTGGTTTTTTTTTCATGACATTTTTTTGAGATTATTAGATTTTGTTTTATAAATGATAAATGGTAAATATTATATTAATTTAAGGTTATTTCCTAGTTGAAATATTATTGTATGACACTTTCGCTCAGTTGATAGAATGCCTACCTCGACTCTGCAAATTAATAGGTAGTTTCTGTATGTTTATTCATGGTTATCACTTAGATTAAAAGATTCTAATACAAAGTTATGTTTGTTTCAGATGCATGGGACCATTGTAAGATGTTTCCTGCAAATCAGGTGTTTGCAAAGGTTCCAGTAATATCACATCCACCATCATCCCTAGTGCCATACGCGCATTTAAAGGATATTTTTTGGATCTGGAACTGATTGATGTGTCTATAGGCGATATTATTATTTTACGCTAAAATAGTAAAAATATTGATTTATAAAATATTAATAATATTATAAGTTAAAAGAGCATATAATGAGCAGATTGCTTAGTAAAGCTCTATAATAGAATACTAATATGTGAAAATACTTTTCAAATATAACCTTAAAGTAATAGAAATGTCCGAACATTGTGTGAAATAAACAAGTGTATTTTAAATTGGGTAGTTAGAGCAACTGAGGGATCCGTTTTAATATTCGATATTCATACTGTCCATTCCGGTGAGAAAATATAAATAAACTGGTCAATTTGTTTTCAGGAATTATTTTGCTCACTTATATGATAACTTGTTTGATTTAAAAAGTTCAAAGAATGATTTTTTTAAAAATTGGCTTTGGTTGGAAGAATATAGTTTCAAGCACTTACTTTAAAGTTAATTTGACTTGTGTTCGAATGCACACTCTTGTGTTTTAGTTCAAATGTGATGTAACAAGTTACAAGACAGATGTAACAACTTACGAGTTATGGCTTAATCGAATGGGGGACACTCACCGAACCTCCAAGACGAGCTGCAACACATGGCACTAGCACCGACCAACTCACTCCAAACAACCACCCGATAGACTGGTGGAGTGTTCGACAGGCGCCACCTAGCGTCAAACCCGAGACTGGCGAGAAACAAAGGAAGATAGTTGCTTCTTCTGGCCACGTCAAGGTTCTAGGCTATTCGACACGTTGCTCGGCCCATCTCGACATACCGTTCTCTCGCTTCTCCTTCCTTCCCTCTCCTCGCGTCCCTCCCCCTCTCCGTCAACTTTAACTTTGTATATATAGGGGTGCGCTGGTGGTCTATGGTCACTTATTACACCACCAGCTTATCGAGGTGAGAACGGCGACGTAGGGCAGGGGATTATTATTATTATTGTCTTTATCTAAATTATATTTCAGCGTAATAGGGTAAAACTCTCTAAATTATTGTTTTGCTCACCTAATATTAGTTTGAATATGTAAACTTACTAGGATATGCGCTGCTCGCTGTTGTCAAAATGTCGTCGCCTTTCTGCCGTCTTTTTGGGCTCCAGCCCTATTTATTGCGCCTATTGGCCTTATTGGTATATTTATATTATATTGAATACGCAGAGTAAAACTCTGCGTCTTGGGCTTTCTTCCCATCTAGTATTTATTTATGAGTATGCTTAGGATTAGCTGTAGTCTGGGTAGATAACATTATATTAGGAGACAGGACACTAATAGGATAGATTGGGACTTGGTCCGCTATTGGTCGTTATTATTGAATAACATTATTATATTTTAATGAAACAAATAGCCGAAACTATTGTTAATGCATTTTAGTGAGGATTACACCTTTTAGATATCATATTCTGAAAATTGAAAAATGACACCTGGACACGGGAATCGAACCCGGGACCTTCGGCTTAGTACGCCACTGCTCTTACCACTGAGCTATCCAGGATTCGTCCCGTGCCCATGGTCATTCTTCACTCATAGTTTAAGGCAGAGTCTGAGATAGACGTGGAAGTCGTCAGCTTATAAACATGTGATTATC
>CABFOV010002402.1:34226-86258 GCA_902141375.1 Timema poppense
ACGCACACACACACACACACACACACACACACACACACACACACACACACACACACACACACACACACACACACACACACACACATATATATATATATATATATATATATAATACAATAATTTATGCTACACTTGATTTAACATTTACATTATTTAAATCAACGTGTACAAACTGTTTATTAGAATAAAAACTCCAATCAAATGTTATAACCTTAAATAATAAAGATAATGATGGCACAGGGGAATGATTGTATTAGTTTCTTCCTGGGAAATAATTGAGTAAAATATTATGAACAACTTTTTGTTGTATTTCGAATGAAACAAATCATTTTGTCTCCAAGGAACTATTTTATAATATGACTAGCATTTTCCCGCGACTTTGTTCGCATTAAGCAATATGTCAAAATATTACTGAAAAAAAAATACTTTGTTGAGAGCAATGTTTTATTTGCGTACGAAGAGTGACTAGGGGACATGGACCCACCTCCTTCCTCTCCCACTCCACAAGCCAGCTCATATGATGTGCCAACATATTTTGTACACTCAACACTAAAGGCCCATTGACACGATGCTAATGGACAAATGCAAGTATAGTGGTATTAGCTTACTAACATGTTAGTTGTGTTGACACACATTTTTCACTTGTATTAGTCGCGCTTCTAAAAAAATGTCTGAAAATAAAGTTGTGCTAACTGATCTCTCTATTGGCGCAATTTTTTTTATCCCTGCGTCTCATTTCTCGTTCGGGTTATTTATACGTATATATTAATTACGCTTATGTACTAGTATCTAGACAAGGTGAATATAGAATAATAATGATTGTCCATATAAATTACATTCTTCAGTAAACGCAATGTATAGTAATTAATTGACCTGTTTAGTTTTATATAAACAACATAAAAAAGTTAGTTATTAGTATGTCTCATATATCTTAGTTACTTAATAGTGTAAAATGTATTTCAGTAGATCCCAAATATTTATTATATTATTTTTCTTGATTTGTTAACTCTCTTAGCATACATAATAAATAAAATTAAACTCATATAAGGTCAATAAATCCCAATACAACCATGGGTTGGGCATTTCTTTAAATAGGCTTATCGCAGGTTTTTTAAACACTGTTTTAAATTTTGGAATATTAATAACAAAATATTTTGTTAAATGCTAGATTGCTAGGCCAAAAATATTCCTTAAAAAAATAATTCATTAATTTTAGATTGGTTTAAATATAAACTATCTAGTTTGCTATGAGGTAATAATATTATATTATGTATCTACTCAAGTTTCCAAAGCATTACTATAACGCGAATATTATGTTGCCGAAACTAATCATGGTACTACAATATTGTATTACATTTTGTGGTTGTATATAAAAAAAATTTACACGTGCCACGTTGATTGGTAGGAAATAATGATTTGATAAAATTATTGATAGCATTTGTTTACCGATATTAAATAATATCTCTCCCAAGGCACATTTGCAATATTTACGCAGGCCTAACATTTTATTTTAGAAACTTCTAGAGAACATGTACACCTGATATAACTTTACAATATTCTCTAGTGCAATATCCCTCGCATTCTTATCTTTATAAATTTGGTGCTTAAAATTGCACAAAACTCATTCTTTTCATAACATTCCACAAATAAGTGTCCCCCACACAACCAATTCTTTAGTTGCCGTCATTTTTAATTGTCGACTTGCATTAATAAAGTTGGAAGGTGACCAACTTTTTCACTTGCTAGTATACTTGCATTAGTAAAGTTGGAAGGTGACCAACTTTTTCACTTGCAAGTATACTTGCAATAATACCGTATCAACGGGCCTTAACCGCAATGAATGTTCATCACCTATGGCCAGTTTTTTTTAACACTTCTTCTCTCGCTCATGTGCTAGTGTGATGGTATAGAGCTTCATATGGATCTCTGAAAAATAAAGAGTACAAGAGAAGAAATTCCATCTTGATCTAATGAGTACTTTTTTAGTTCACTGGAAACAAACAGAAAAATCGAACCTACAGATAAATTTAGAGTTTTATTATACTATGTATATCATCTCATCAAAAGGCGCAGTTCTAACTCTTGGATTGTCCAGTTATGATACTCCTCTAAGTCTCTCATCAACAGGTGTTGTTCTACTTCTTGGAAAGTCCAGTTATGATACTCCTCCAAGGTCTTTCATCAATAGATGTAGTTCTACTTTTTGGAAGGTCCAGTTATGATACTCCTCCAAGTCTCTCATCAACAGGTGTAGTTCTACCTCTTGGAAGGTCCAGTTATGATACTCCTCCAAGTCTCTCATCAACAGGTGTAGTTCTACCTCTTGGAAGGTCCAGTTATGATACTCCTCCAAGGTCTCTCATCAATAGATGTAGTTCTACTTTTTGAAAGGTCCAGTTATGATATTCCTCCAGGTCTCTTATCAACAGGTGTAGTTCTACCTCTTGGAAGGTCCAGTTATGAGACTCCTCCAAGGTCTCTCATCAATAGATGTAGTTCTACTTTTTGAAAGGTCCAGTTATGATACTCCTCCAAGGTCTCTCATCAATAGATGTAGTTCTACTTTTTGGAAGGTCCAGTTATGATACTCCTCCAAGTCTCTCATCAACAGGTGTAGTTCTACACTCTTGGAAGGACCAGTTATAATAGTCCTCCAAGTCTTTCATCAACAGGTGTAGTTCTACTTCTTGGAAGGTCCAGTTATGATACGGTAACCTTGTTACAACATGTCACAGAAGAAGTTGTATCACTCACCTAGCCAGCCCCAGTTGACTCTTCCGACTCGTCTACAATAAACCCGAGATACTCTCCGCTACAAAATCCACATTCAACTGAGACAGAGTTCGAGGCTCGTTGCTGGCCGTGTTGGGAGACGCTCCCCTCCCCTTTAAACAAGTGAACAAGCAAATAAGTGAACTTCGCTGAGTGCGAGCTGTGCGCGCGCCGGCGGGTGTGTTCTAAAACTTCTATGGACTATATTTGTAGCTTATGACCGATGCTCGTGGACTATTGTAACTGTTATAGAAACTCCCTCCCCCCCCCCTATCTCTCCAAACACTGAGAACACATGATTACCATAGGGTATATTATGGTTAGAGTCCAGAGTATAGTCACACTCTGGGCTCTGGGTATTACACTCTGGGCTTATAAGGTAATAAGCCTAACCATTAAGTAGGCTCGTAACTCTTTTCAAAATTCACTTTGGTACTAAAATGTTGATCTTTCCAAATTTAATGTCTTGAACTTCAGTACAAAATATATATATTTACAGATAATAATTTACTATGATCAGGTATTTGCTCTTTGCCCATAAGGCAATGTTAACTTGGGGAGAACTATTCTGGCCTCATTTATTTTTTTACGTTTAATTTCCTCATCACGGAAAGTTTACTGGTCTTTTGTAACTTACCAGAAAATGTCACTATATGCTAGCTTCATTACTTGCAGCCAGGACCTATATAGAGTATTTGTTAAGGGTTGAGATAGTTTATTTTTACCGCCTTGTTTTCATTTAGAGGTTGGTTAAATGTGGGACCGCGAACCGGCAGAGAGGATAGTTCTTGTGTGGACACTTTGTTAGTGATTAAAGTTAGCATAGTTTATTATCGTCTCTTTGCTTATATCTATGTATATTTATGGATTATTAAAAGTGGGACCGCGGGCCACCCTGTGCATATATCTACGGAGGGCACTCTGTCTATTGTTAAAACGTTAGGTTACTTAGTATCCCAGACTTTCGAACTCTATATTATGTCAGGTATTATTATATTGCTTCTACCGTTGTTTAAGTTAGGTACTTGTGATCTTTACTCACCTTATGTTTTATGATAGGGCATGTGCTGGCTCTTTGCCTTTAATTAATATATATATTTTTAAAAGTGAGATATGAGACCAATTTATTAGTGTTTTATTGTCATTCTCTGATCACGCTATCTTGGGACGTCAAAAAGATATAAGGGGCCGTCTGTTGTTTGTTATTATTTTGGTGCCCATATGGCCTTGGCGGTAATCCGTGTGTCTTGTTGCTCGGCTGGCTTATGTCCCTGCTTAGTGCTTTAACTCTTATGTTCCGCTCCCTCATTGAGCTGTATCATGTTAATTGTGTAATACATTTATAACTCTCGACCTCTGTGTGTTATTTGGTTGGGATAATGAAGGGGGTAGGTCACAATACTCCTCCAAGTCTCTCATCAACAGGTGTAGTTCTACCTCTTGGAAGGTCCAGTTATGATACTCCTCCAAGTCTCTCATCACCCTTGGAAGGTCCAGTTATGATACTCCTCCAAGTCTCTCATCAACAGATGTAGTCCTACCTCTTGGAAGGTCCAGTTATGACACTCCTCCAAGTCTCATCAACAGGTGTAGTTCTACTTCTTGGAAGGACCAGTTATAATAGTCCTCCAAGTCTCATCAACAGGTGTAGTTCTACCTCTTGGAAGGTCCAGTTTTGATACTCCTCCAAGTCTCTCATCAACAGATGTAGTTCTACCCCTTGGAAGTTCCAGTTATGATACTCCTCCAAGTCTCATCAACAGGTGTAGTTCTACCTCTTGAGAGGTCCAGTTATGACACTCCTCCAAGTCTCATCAAGAGGTGTAGTTCTACCTCTTGGAAGGTCCAGTTATGATACTCCTCCAAGTCTCTCATCAACAGGTGTAGTTCTACCTCTTGGAAGTTCCAGTTATGATACTCCTCCAAGTCTCTCATCAACAGGTGTAGTTCTACCTCTTGGAAGTTCCAGTTATGATACTCCTCCAAGTCTTTCATCAACAGATGTAGTCCTACCTCTTGGAAGTTCCAGTTATGATACTCCTCCAAGTTTCATCAACAGGTGTAGTTCTACCTCTTGGGAGGTCCAGTTATGACACTCCTCCAAGTCTCATCAAGTGGTGTAGTTCTACCTCTTGGAAGGTCAAGTTATGATAATCCTCCAACTCTCTCAATCCTGGGCCAGTCTCGGCCAGTCTCTAGGTATTTTAGTATCTCCTCCTGACCGTGAATGAATCCAGCATCTTGTATCACCTTTTTCCTCTTCCTTTATTCCCATCTATCCATCCTTCAAATGCAATCTTCAGCATGTATTTCTTTATCATACAATGTCCTAAGCAATTTGTCATTTGTCTCTTTTATTTGTTATTCTCTGTATTTCCTGATTTATATTCTCTTTTTATCATAATATTGTATGGATTTCATAAAAACGTTTGATTGCCTATGAAATGGCTCGAGGCATTCATTATCTTTTAAAATGCCTCTAATTTCAAAAAACTTAATTTTTTATACCAATGTATAGATTAGATCACTAAATTTCAACAATCTATTTAGGAATAAGTTTTTCTTTATTTACCCATTCAATTAACTGAATTTTCACTTTGAACCGTGAATTCCATTGTTAGTTCATAGAAAGTGAGCTAGAATGCGGAGCAGGTCACGCCTCTTCTCTGCGACCCTAGCGGCAGCTATGTGGACTGGGTGGAGGTTACATAAGTATTTTTCGATACCTAAGTTAGGTACGTAAATCAATTTTTGAATTTAATGTTTAACTAAACTATCAGCTATCTTTCTTTAGTGCAGTTGTGTCGTCAATTATTAAAATACGTTTTAATCTTACGAAACAAGGTAAAAAAAGGCGATGAATTTTAAGTACTCATGTATTCATTCACCAGCAATCACTAAGGGGAATAAAACAACCCTTTATCACCATGTTTGTTGAATTTAGTGGATACTTGGATCGGGGTGCCTGATTTTGGCCGGAAGAACAATTTAGAACATTCAAACATATTTCTTTGCGGCCAACATACTATACTATTTGTGTTATTTTATAGGTATTGATCAGATCTATCCAAAGTAACAACTGCAGATAACATGACTTGATGTATGAATACATTCAAATGATCAGATAGACACCGATTTTCATTAGAATAGTACCATTTCTGCGGTAAAAACGTGTGGGTTGTCATCTTATTTAGTTTTTTTTTTATGTAGATTACGAATGTGGCAACCTGGAAATCGAAATTGGTAACTTTCTCCTCTTTTTTTGCTATAAAAGTTTAAAAAAAACAACAATTTTTTTCCCCCTTACCAACTATAAATAAAAAAAAAAGTTTGTACAAAATTTGTTTATCTATAAATTCTCTATAAAAAAGGTTAAGTTTATTTTTAAGTTTGAATCAACGATAAAAGCCCTAATGAGGGTCAAACCTGAATAATATTCCGCTATACCGGGTCTTAAATGCATCACGCAAAGTTAATATGCTTAAAATCCACCAAACTGAATTTTGTATATAGTTATAATATATTAATCTGTAATTCCCATCCACAAAAAAAAATTGTTTAATTTATATTATATCACAAAGTTTATCATTGGTAATGTTTAATACTTATTTATTCACACATAGCTTACTGATGGTACATATTAGTTATATGATGAATTTTGCTACAAATATATATATATATATATATATATTTACATAGTTGTTATTACAAAATTTGTGCTATTTTAGAATGGTTTTTTTTATATTAAGATTTATTACAACTATTTGTACTGTATATCAATTTACAGCTTCACTAACATTCTTCTTCAAAATTATCATCGTCGTCATTAACATTGTCACCATCACCATCATTATCTGCGTACTCTTCATATTCTGTATCAATTTCTGTTTACCACACGACCAGCTGCAGATGTCAGTGCATGAGAGGTTGACCTGCGAGCACGTGCATGATCCTGGTTGACGGGATTTGCAGTTGTTGCATGATACCTCCAGTATTTCCTCAGGAGCGGATTGACTTCTAAGTAACTAAATGGCAGTCATAGGCACCAAATTGTAAAAAACAAAAAAAAAACCTTTGCCGGTGCTTTGTAAAAAAGGAGGGGGGTGTAGCATACTATTTGCAAATTTTCCAGCGTTGTATTTAAAAAATTACCTAAATTAAGGTGCAATTTATTATCTCAATATACGAGTATCTTTAGTAAAATAAAAATATATTTAATGAAATAAAACAAACATGCAAAACACAAAAATAATACATAAAATACTATTAGTGCCACTAACCAAACTATACTGGAAACATGGTGGTTACAAATGCTAGGCTGTCAGTTCACTAGGGGCGAGTGCTAGTGCTCTAGAGAGGGGCGATAAATCACTGACTGTGATGTTTTCACCGATACCATATGATCACCGATACTCCCAGTGACTTGATCTCAAAAGTATCGGTGATTGAGATATCTGTGATCGGAGATACTCCAGATGGCAACAGTGACTCGAGCTACGGAGCAAGTATTGCTTCTTTTAGACACTCGAGTAAATACTCGCATCGCGGCCCTTATTATTATTTTTTACCAGCTAATTGAGAATATACCTTATTGACTGGCATGTTTTACGTGTTATTTATATTTAAATCACTTGATCTTGTAGAGCTTATTTTTCAAAAACAGTATCAAATTGCTAAGTAAAAATGACTTTAATCGTTTAAATGTTTCATTTACATGCGTTTTCAATACAACATATTTATTGTTAAGAACAAAAAGTAGGCTACGAAATTATTTTTTTTCGGTGATCCTATTCTCAAAATCGCAAATAATAAATTAAAATAAGTAACAAAATAGAAAATATATAAATAAACAATATTTACTATTCATTGATGATCCTAATCATCATATAGTCCAATTTAAAGTTTATTTGCTTCTAATATATGTATAGTTCATCTACTATTAGATGTACGGTATTTAAAATAAAATAACACTACAATAATATAATATATGACCTGCATTCAAAACAATGTTTTCTAAACCAATCGCCATTATGTTATGTTCATTTTCAATGTCACATAAATTTTAATTCTAGTAAAACGGATCACTGAATAAATTACACAATATAAGAGTTTCTCATGGTACGTCAAATAAGTTTTAATATTGGTATTCAAGTTCAACATAATGTTTGTTGGACAACTAATTTTGCTCAAATTAGTTAACATTTCACTATAAAATTTTAAATAACATTTTTTGCCTTTTCTTTTTATCAACTGTATGAAACATCTTAAAATGCATACTTTTGTATTGGCTGTATATTAGTCAGGCAACACGAAACCCGGAGATTAGGTAGCTGTATGTTGATTGTCAATGTCAATGCCAACAGGAAGAGTTTATGTTAGGCCTTTAAGTATCGAAATCCATTGCAAGCCTCCAAACACCCGAGTAATTAGTTTCCTTCTAACCGATACTCATGGGACGATTCAAGTAAATACTAAATTCCAAGTACTCAGAAATACTCCTACTCGATACTCGATTGTACTCGCATACTTGGACAGCAGCTAAATACTAGCTTTGACCGTGGTTGGAAAGTGAACAAATATCGGTTCATCAAGACACTGTGGATACCAGTCACAGTGAAAAATCACTGGTATAAATCACCGTTATTTTAAAATCAAAGATATCGTATTAAATTCACTGATATTGTAGAATCACTGTTTCGCCCATCTCTAAGTGCTACCAACTTAATCACGCCTCCTCGCATATCAGCTACGCTATAAAACACTGTTCACAGCGCATACCTACATCCAAGATAGAACTAGCACCGTAATATTAAGGTTTCAAAAAGGCTGAACTATCGGGACTTCTGAGCGTCCCTGAGAATATTGTTGGGAGTGCTTAATATGCAAAGTACCCCTGCAGTCGGCGCCTATGATGGCAATGTAGCCATTGTCCTCATACCATCCATGCTCATATGGTGTGAGAGCCATCTGAATGCATGTTAAAGATCTCCCCCATATAGCGGCCTGGTAGTTGGCTCTATTTACCTAGAGGCGGAATGCTGAATGACAAGGAGATAAGAGCTATGGCAGAATATTGTTTCCTTTACAGCAGTACAAATCATACTTCAGTTTATTTGCGTAATCAGTTTCACTCCCCCTGCCCCCGTACGTTTAGCACACAAACATCTCCAAGCTGGCATTTAGGGGCTCACTCACCATACATTCTTCTCAAAAGACTTTGAACGATTCAATGTAGTGTGCTGCAGAGCTCATTAGTTTGAAAGGCGTCCTCTTTCTTTTGCCACAAAAAGCTGAAACACTGTCACAGCTTGTGAAGCAATTACATCGTATCAGAGCTTTCATGAAGTCGTCAGTGTTGCAGCCAACTGATAATTTAGGGCTGTGCTTGCCAACAACATTTGAAGGGAGACAATCCGATCTTTTCCTTGCTTACTAATTCTCAAATAAACTTAGCATTTAATTTGTTGAATGATATCTAATAGAACAATTAGGACATCGGTGCCATCAGCATGGACAAGAACTGTAGGTATGTTGCTTTCTCCAACATGTGCAGCCTGTAAGGCTAGCCTTGTGTCGGTCTCTTCGTGGTCACAAGCAAGTTCAGTAAACTCGGTCGTTTCAACAGACGTTACTTTCCAGCACTTGTCTTTATTAGCGATGAACATAACTCTACTCTGCAGTTTGCTTTGATAAATGGGATACTCTCCACAAATAAATTAGAAACTTAATGAGGTTAGGCTTGTTTGAACTATTTGTAAGGAACTGTGGCCAAGACTTAACTTTGAACCCTCCTTTGATATTTGCATATAACGTAGGTTTAGTATTATCTTGCCGGTGAGCTCTCTCAAAAGATTTATTCGAGTTAATTTTGTACAAATCAAAAACTCTATCCTCCTGGGCTCTGGCGTAACTTTAGGAAGATTGTCTCACCAATAGAAACTGTACAATATTTTGTAAATATAAGTAATTATTACATATAATTATTTTTAAATTCCATGTATTATTCTCGGCAATTCAGTTCGGTAGATTTTAAGCCCACTAACTTTGCGTGATGCATTTAAGACTTAGCGGGATATTATTTAGGTTTGACCTTCGTTAGGGCTTTTATTGTTGGTTCAACCTTAAGAATGAACTGGACCTTTTTTTGTAGAGAATTTATAGCTTCTCGCATTTTGTACGAACATTATTTTTTTAGATTTATGTTGGTAAGGGATAGATTAAAAACAAAACAATGCGTTATTTCCTAAGTTTTTTTAGCAAAACATATGAAAAAGCTACCAATTTCGACTTTTGGGCTGCCATATTCGTAATCTACACAAACAATTGAATAATATGACAACTCACACGACTGTACCACAGAAATGGTACTATTTTTTCACCCAGGTGATAGATTACCTTGGCAGTTTAGGTCACGGGCTGTGTCAACACATCCACTCTACTACATTCACCCTGGCAGCAAAAGGGAGGTGTTAAGACAAAAACAAAGTCTTGCCACTAAATCAATAACTATATAGTTTATTTGTTTGATGCGTCCTATAAGATAAATGCTGGGATCACGACCAACTTGACGTTCTCGTAACGTTCACTTAATGTTAACGTAACATAATGTAGCTTAACGTAAAGGTTCTCCTCGTGTTTTTAAATGAAAGCCTTTAAGATGTCGTTAACTTAACTTGCAGTTAAAAGTCGTCAAGGGGAAAACTTTCTCGTTTACGTGGACATCAAATTAAGTATAGGCCTACCACGTGTTCTATGATATAGCTACCAATAATGTAGAGAGCAACGTCAACAGAGCTATTTTGTACTTCATTTGTTTGCTTATGGTGTGTAGAAGACTTATTCGGTATAGTTTGGCCACCTCTCACCAACTAACGTCTTAGACTTTCATTACACTTTATTTTGTATATCCAGTAAGCTTCTATTAAGATTAAGGATAGGAAGACTCATTGTGCTGACCACATGAAACCCCTTATCCACAAATGTTGGAACTATATATTCCAACCAACGGTGGCCGTTGGTCAGAATAGCTCTATTAGGGGTTGAAGTCATGAAGTAAGCTTCTATTGCAAGTTCTTGAAGCTTAATAAACCTTAAGTATTCCGTGAGCCTGGTGTCTAGAAATGGGTGTTCATTACCAAAATTGGGGAGGAGGGCTCATTATGTTTTTTGTGTTCCTTGAAGTGTGTTAAGAAGGAAAATGTGTGATAGCCTTACATAACTCTCGGCCATCTGTGCAATAGACGCCATTTTACAAACTGGCACCTTACAGACGAAGTGTTTCATTTGAAAACCCTAGGAGAAGTTATTAATTAATAAACAGTGATTATTTTATTATTATTTTGAAGCTAATAAAATTGGCTATAAGAATATACTACTAACAAGGTTTCGTTAAGTTAAATAGCTTTAAAAATATATTCATTCAAAGTCAAAAGTTAAGAAAGATTGTACATATGTGTTTTATGTGTAACACACTACAGCATGAAAACGAATGATATTTATTAGAATGAATGTACTCTAAAAGTATAGATAATATATTTATATTTAAAATTATATCAACTTTGCTTACTTTTATGCTATAAATAGCGTCACAAGGAAGATTTAACAGCAGCCACAAATGCTAAGCACTGCGCAGACCTGTATTATATCAAACAATAATTTATTCATTTAAATAAGTATTCTTCACGTGTAGTTTCCTTTCACACATAAATAGGTGGTATATTTAACTTATTTATTTTGGTATTATGTATATTATGTGGATTTTAGAATCACATTTTTGAAATAAGGAAACACTAAAAACACTTGGAAATTATAAACACATAGAAACACATCTGTATCTTCTGAGCTAATAATAATAACCCCTTGAGAGCCTTCTTCAGCAGCATGCACCGCATGTAACAGCAAGTGACCGTCACTTCTTTATGATTACTGTTGATCTTAAAAGGGTTGAGAATTCCTATATGAAATTCTTTTACATTTTTCTTGAGAAGTTACATAAAATACTTTATCTTTAAGTTGGCTAGTGTACTCAGGTTTCTGCCATTCATTAGCTAAAAAGTGAACTAGGATTTATTTATTTCTTTGTGTATTCAAAAATATCCTCCATTGGTGGCATATTTGAGAATCAGTGATATTTTGTGACCTATGCCCAATAGTTTCTACCCTAAGTTTCTTTTCACTGGTTTTTTAAAATTATGGATACGTCCTTATATGTGTCAAAGACTACGTCGAATGTGTTACTTAAACCCCCTTCTCTTAGAGACATGCTAAAAATAAACATTGACACTTCACCAAAATTATTTTGATCGCCTTTAACACGCTAAACGAGATTCATACCATATATCACGGTGGCAGCATTGTGAGGTATCTCTTCAAAAGAAGATACATTCCTGTGTAAATATTTTGCCAAAATGGCTTTGTTTGTTTTACGAAAAAGTCCTTCTGGAAATGCTAGGGCCCATGGTAAAGGCCCTAGTGGGTGCGAAAGTACATCTCTCATGTGAAGATCACGACTTTGTACCATGATAATAATTCTACCAAAGAGCTATGTCTGCTTTCAAAACGGTAGATCTCCCAATGGATTTAACTGCTTCCTTCTTGAACATGCTTCTGAAAGTTTTTAACTTATTATTTTTATGGACTCGTTAAATTTCTTGATTGGTGGATCACGGTTAAACCTTTCAGCATTGAATTCAGTATACAGTTTTTGTCCTAATTCAAAATATTTCATTAAATCCGTTGTAACTTCTCCAGAGGCTTTTGCCACTGTAGATATACCGATTAAGTTCTGAGTTTCAGAAAAAGAACTCACCCAACTTTGAAGAAGATCCACCAGAGCCGATACTGCATTTTCGTCCTTTTCCACTCTTGTTTTATGAAGTTCAGAGTGAAAATGGTAGGAATTGTTACTCTGCACCATTCTCTCATTAAAATCAGGAATGAACTTCTATGTTCTGCTATGATGTAATATTTTTTGACAGCTGCTGCTTTAAAGCTAAATCTTGTTGTACCACCTGGTGTTTGGGTTTCTTTGTTCACTGTTACTTCGATGGTTTTATCTACTGGATTGTGGCCAAAAGGATTGTTACTTCATGTCTGAAATGAAAAATATTCATTAATAAAATGATGAAACACTTCTAGATGGTCTTCTGGGACCACAATAATTTTGAACATAATATTCAGTTAGACATCGGCTATAATTCACTTTATCGTAAGCAAAACACCAAGGAAGTATTGAGCATATAATATCTGAGAGATGTTAATGCCAGTCTCCTTCTCTAGCAGCTCACAGAAAAGCTAGTAATATATGTCCTACCATAACCACATAAGACATTCATAATGATGATAAAGCACCATTTTCGGGCCTTAAGTGCTCTAAATAGTCACACAAAAGCTTATGAACTTAATCAAACTCTTGGCTTTCTAAAATTATTTCAATTTTTTCTTGACATAGATTATCAGCTAAAGTCCTTACATTGTGGATAAATGAATTAAGCACGTTTTTATTTTAACTTCTTTCCCTTTGAACACATGGAACAAATTCCATACAAATAAGCCTCATCATAGCTTCATAAATATATTTATGAATTCTTACAGCACGATTATACAGGTTACCTTCAAACACACCCTTGGTAAAACCTTCTGCTAGTACACCCGATTCAACGCAAAGATCCTTCAATCCAGTATCATGAAATATTTTTCCAATAATTGAAAGGAGATTACACATATTGTGAAATCTACCTAACCGCAGGATAATATTTCTATATTGTTCTTTATATTTCCATACTATTTCAGCCGATTTTGAGTAAAGGGCTTATTCCATAACAACGATTATTTTATATAAAATAAGTGACGCTCTTATAAGTTTTGATAGATTCAAAATTTCAGAAACCATCAAAGGTTAAGTTGCTGGAGCATTTATTGTGGGTAAGTAGCCAATAATATCTTTTGAAACACTAACATATTTACTTGTACTAATATTAAATCCGGTCCAGCTGGGAATTCGATATATTTTACAAACTGCTTGTCTTGTGACAACCCAAAATAAGTTTTTCTTTTAGAATATTTCCACAGCGTTCATATGTTCGGATGTATTTTCAAATGATGCTCTTGTTAAATCGGGTCCAACTCGCTCACCAGTAATATACAAGGGAAGTTATTAATTGTCTTTTGAAATAGTTATTTGTTTTAATTTTTCAATCTGTTGATGAGGGCCTTGTACATTAGGGTGAATGATACTATAATTTACTCTATGGCTAGTACCTTTTCCAGTCAGAGTTTCTCCTATTCTGTCTATATTATCCCATGCTATAGTTGTAAATACATGAGGCTGTATTTTGGTAGGAAGAATTGTTGGCTGATCTACAATAGCAGCAAGTTTCTGGAGGCATTTTCTTCTAGTTTTGTGCATGACATTCTGTGTCCCAGACGATTCAATATTTGGTATATTTCAACATTATCAGTGAGTGTCTTTATAGTATAAGGTGGCCGTACGTGCTTGAGTGGTTTCTGCTGACCACGAGTAACTGCATATATGATGTCTTGGCTGAGGATTCAACCAATAACGCTATCCTGTCAGATGGTTCACTTTGCTCTGGATCACCATCCAGTAAATCTAGTAGAAAACGTTGTAGATATTCAGGTAGGCCTACTGTAGTGATTCAACATCAGAAGGGTGATATGGCCACGAAGAGATTTTTTATCATTTTTAATCATTGCACTTAAGTAGGATGATGTCTGATGTAAAATGTTATTAATGTTATCATATTTTGTCTTCCACAATTAAAGATCACGCTTCAAAGTTTCATTATGTATAGCGACTTCTTGCAACGTAAGACTGTCAGGAACAACCAACAATTTTTCTCTACTATCTGAAAATATGTGTAGACTAATTCTAAACTTAAAATCAATATTACTCTGAAATTGGGTTTTTGTTGATTGCTTAGTATCAAAAATTTCCTTTTCCTTCATATAGCTAGTCAGCTTTTCAAAAAGAGTAAAGAGCTGTAGCCTACCACCTTCTTATTGTGAATCACTTCCGTTCTGATGTAATAAAATAACTCTTCAAATGCCGAATTTTCTGTATCTTTGTAATAGTCATTGGCGTCGTTCAATGTATCATCAGTGTTTTTGGATTTAACCCTGGTATAATCTCTATAGCATATCGAAGGGTAATGTGCTTCTGCAGCCACTATGTCCCTACTTGTTGCTGCTGCGTATCACCTCTAAGTGTTGAAAATTCACGAAGTTTCTTGTCAAATCTGATCTCTGTCACTACTATAAGCTTTCCCCGGGTTGATGTTCCTCTATTTCTCACGAAATATACACACCTGGTCATACACAGTTGAATGGACTTATGTTTGCCTGTTCAATATTTTATAGATTCCTGCTACTACTTCCTACTGAATCAATGTCATGTGATTCTGATTTTATTTTTAGTGACTCCAAATCCTTTTTCATCGTAAATCAGCTCCTGCACAGTCTATGATAAAATATAGATGGAACGTCATTATTTTCTAAATTCTTAGCAGAATTTAACAATGGAACATTGTTTCTAATTTTAGCAGCGTTTAACAACGTCAACCAAGATTAATAGTTTTGAGGGCTAGTTATTATTTATGGGTGATTAATAATAAAAATCATGTATGGTACACTGTTTTAGTTTAGAGGCATTTTTCTTTGTAGTATCCATTTTTATGCTTTTTATTTAACTATACTATTTTAGCTGCATCTTCTGTCTTGAATGTTTCACCTGAAACAGAAGAGTTTGTATTAATCTTGTAGCTGCCAAAACCATCTATTGTGAAAATATATTTCAAATGAAAAACTGCTTGGATAGAGTTTTTATTTCACTATAGAATGGTTTAATCTGTATCATCACTAATTAGAAAACAAAAATAGAAAGTGTATCTGAATTAAGTTAAAATTTAACAAATCTATACATTAATTATTTAGATTGTCGCAATACAATCTTAATTCTTAAAACTCTTTCTTTCATCCTAATACTTCATAGGTCACATAAATTATGTAGTAAAAACTGTAAACCTCTTGTAACAATTAACTAACATTATTGGAAGTGTGATGGGAAAACTAGACAAGAAGTTTAACAATCATAAACATAGTTTGTTTATTTTGGACAAAATATAAGGTAAATACATAATTAGAGCAAAATATAACAATAAGGCGTGAAGCGCTTCTCCTCTCAGATTTAAATAACACTACTGAGATAAAGGAATTAATTGACATTACAATATCTGAAAATAAAAAAGGGAAACATATTATAGTTATATTCTGGTTGTCAGTTAAACAGTAATATTAATTCGCCATCATGAAAATCTATGGTTCCTTCGGTTATAGCATTAAGTGCAAGCAACGATACTACATTGCAACTCTAAGCAAGCATCTACATTTAGGCAATAAAAGATAAACATTTACGCGCTTTTTGATCTAATGAAATCAACATAGCGTTGAACCAAAACAATAGATAGAATAAGACGTTAGGCCAAGCCTCAACTCTAACACCTAGGTGCCCTGTGCTCTCAGTTAAATAGATAACTAAATAATCCCATATATACTCAATACGCAAACAAGAAAGGACGGGTGGTAAGCCCGAGACGCCGAGTACGTCAAAGCGTGACCGAAAATATATACATGAAATTAAATATACACTATCTATGTATAACAAAATGAAATAGTACAATTAGAATGAATTAAACCTCGTACAAAGAGAGAGAATGCAAGCGCAATCGCATTGACCTGCGCGCAACATTTCATAATTCTAAGTTTAATTTATAAGTCCCAAACAATAATTTAGACTAGATGTCCCCTATTATGCCGAAAATGTAATTTTGAATATTAAATAAATCACGGCCCCTAGTCGCCGCCCTCACCAAGCTCGGTCGGTGGTATAATAAGTGACTATGCAAAAGCGCGATCACTATATATACATTATTGTATCCACAGAGAGACGGGGCAAGGGAAGGAGGGGGTAAGACGATAGAACAAAACATAACAGCAAAGAATGCGTCTGGCACCACCTAGAATATTCCAGGTTGTCCTAGCGGTGGAAGTGATAGCTTCGTCTGGCCGCATAGAACCTCAATCGTTTCCGGCCGGCCGCGGATCGAGTCCCAAGCAGACAGTCGGTTTAAGGCTCCGCTGAGTCAGTTGTCCCAGTTGGAGAGTGGAGGTCAGAGTTTGGGCTTTGATGTTGGAGTTCGTATTGTAGCTCATCACGGGTGGCGGTGAGTGTTGACCCATTTGATATAACGTCAACATGTAACTCGTTACAAAACCAATACAAAAAGGTTTAAAAATAATTACTGAAACATTATCAGGACGAAATCAGAACAATGTGAAGTAATACAGAAAAGCAGTGATTAACATTTGCCACTCTCTTGTGTTAAATATTCCTTGTGACGTTTAGTATGATGAAAATTAAGCAAATTTGATATTATTTTAAAGATAAATATATTATCTATAATCTTAAAGTACGTTCACTCATTATCATTCTATGCATGCTATAGTGTGTTAAACATAATAAACAAGTACAATATTTTTTTTAACTTTTGGATTTTAATGAATATAGTTTTCAACCTATTTAACTTAATGAAACTTTGTTAATATATTCTTTTAGGCAATTTTATTAGCTTCAAAATAGAAAAATGAAAATCACGTATCTTAATTACTAACGTCTCCAAGGGCTTTCAAATGAAACACTACGTTTATCGGGTGCCATTTTGTAAAGTGCCATCTAGTGCACAGATGACCGAGAGTTATGCAAGGCTATCACACATTTTCCTTCTTAGTACACTTCAAGGAACAAAAAAACATAGAGAGGCATCCTCCTCCTTTTGGTAATGACCATGGACTAAAATGATTGGGTTTCATTTAAGTGAGTAATTTGTTTTCAAACAGCCCAAATAAACTTTCTGTGTTTTTCTTGAGTCGCTTTGTTACGTTAAGTGAATCCTAACCACACACTTAGATTCTTAAGTGAACGTTTAGTTGATCGCTATCCCGAAATCAGGATGTTCGCAATGTACACTAACCAATAAACAACACACAGGATGAGGAACATGATATTTAAGGAAATGCACCAGCACTCCCATGGACAGTGGATGAAATAAACTCGAGAGTCTGGAGTACAAATAGGGTATTGGCGCAGTGAAGCAGGTCACATGTACACTCAAATAACCTCGCTGAAAATCTCATAAAAAAAGAGGCAGTGGCATGGCATGTGTTTTCAAATTGGTGACAAGTAACTCTCTGGAAATTAGCATGTAAAAAAAAGTCAGAGGGGGGTTTGGCGGCTATTGAGTGTCTCTATTGCTTTACTTACTTTATGGCAACGTTACCCAATTATATTTTGTTACGGAACTCTTTTATATTTTGTAAAACATAACGGAACCTCTTAAATATTTTTCGCGTAGTATAGTACATGAAACACAAAACAATACCTCATGTAAAAATATTTGTTGGTTCAAAGTCAAATACCATTAAATGGAAAATTACATTTTTCCGGGAAGGCAACTATACATTTTGTCCTCTTTCATGTCCCATAAATAATTGGCGTGCCTGTAAGGGGAACAAAATAATGTTTTACTCTTAATTATACGCTTATGGTACCAGCTACTTTGTTTATTATTTGTAGTATTAAAACATACAAAACACGTCAACAGCTGTATCGAATTGCGTCCCAAGTATCACCCCTTGACCGAGTTGCGTACAGAAGAGGGAACAGATATACTTTTACTTCCATCTGAGTTGAATCCGAGAGACTGAAGTCTAATAAATAAAATAACATTGGGAGGATAAGTAAAAGAATATTCAGAATGATACATTAAAGTATACTTCAGTCAATTTTACAGTCAGACGTTACATAAACAACATAACTTAGCCTAAATAAGTTAAGCTAACTTAACCTGGCCTAATCTTATGAGAATACAACAGATAGAGTTTAAATAGAGCTTGAGTGTTTGTCATATTATTATAATAAAAAACTGGCTGACTTTATATAGGTGAGATATGGCTGGACCTTCCTTGGGTAGGTCTGGTGGTTACAGTACTATATTCAGTACCTACCTTACATTCCTAATTATCTCAAAACATTTTTCTGGACGCAATTCTATCCCCCCGATTTTTATGAGCAAAGTGCCTGGAGTTGCATAAAATTGGTCTCGATACTTCCTTTTGCTTTCAGATTATAGCGAAACTCTAGAATGCTGAGTCAAATATCGTCTCGTCCAACAAATATAAACATACCTATAATATCTTTAACCTTTAATGTGTTTATAAAAAAATACTTTCATCGATCCCTTAGCCTTACATGACGAAACGCCAGGGTTCCATGGAACCCCATTTGAAAAACGCCGCTCAAAGAGATTAGGAACTCGAAAGTTCATTGACGCACTTACAAGTTTGTTAAATTTTCATAGGAAGAGCCGACACATATAATTGACAGATCATGTCTTGACAATAAATATTTTAGTATCATTTCTAGTTTTCAGATAAAACTCTTCATATGAAAATTGAACAGTAAAATGTGAATATAAAATAACTTTAATAAAAATGCTGTATTTTCTGCTTGATATATTTTTTTAGAAACCAATAGTTTAATAGTTTAGTGTCTCTTCGTTTTTAAAAAAATAATAATTTAGATTTTCTTAAATGTTACATGCCTTTAATAACTTTTTAAATCTTATACATTTTAGTCAAGCTTTATTTGTCTACTCTTTTTACTATTGACAACTTTATGTTTATGATTTTAATTATAAGCTGTTCTAGTGTTTTAATATATATTTATTAATTTATTCCACTCATTTTATTATTATTTAGCACCACGTCTTACTACCTGTTCGGGTTATACGCTTAAGTACTGATTACGCTAATGGATTAGGAATTAGGAAGGTTGAATTTAGAGGAAGTGAGCCTACATTTACATGGAGGCAGAGTGGAAACCTATTTAGAAAAAAACACTTTCATTTCACCTGGCCAAGATTCGAACCTCGATATCCCCGTCCTCAACATTAATCTAGTGCGTTAATCAACTACGCCTCCCAGGTGGGCCATTTTATTATTTATTTGTGCTCTTAGTTCTAATTATTGTCAAACATCAAGAACTGATAATACCTCATGACAATAAACTAAATATTTTCTAAAATTACTTTCAATATAAATTGTGCTACGTCTACAAGTGACATATAGTTTATTAAGGTGGGTGGTCCGCTATCGAGAACAGTTTGAGAAACAATGCCTTAGACCATGCAGCCATTGAAGTGGGTAAAATATTTTTACTATTCTATATTAGCTGGTTTGTTTATTTATCTTATATAACTTGGGCCGTTGTTATTTTCTATGTACTCTGCATATTACTACCCACTTATTTACATTAATGAGGTAGGTATGAGGAAAGTAAGATTTATAGGAATTATACCATAATTTTCGTGGAAGGAAAGTGGGGAAACATTAGTACACCTGGATGGGATTCGAACTCGGACGTCCCAAACAAGACGAGATTCACTCCTTCTTCCAGATGCCAACTTGCGCGGATCTGGCCGATCTCGTTCAAGCCTTGGGGTGTTATAATATGAAGGGAAGCACAAACGACCTTCTAAACATCTATCTGCCAGTATATTACCGGCGTTATATTTTGCTACGACCTAGATTCCCAAACCCGTAACGATGTAGGCTATCAAGGCCGACAAAGACTGGGTGCTTGAACCTTGCCCTAACCTGACGTAACAAATGGGACCGTATCCCTGGAGACAATTAAGGACAGCAAGTGTATATTGTCCCCCACAGATTCATCACCTGGCGCAGCCTTGGAGAGGATGTCAACATGGGGTAAATCACACGGCACTGTTTACCAAGGTTGATTTATTTGTGCACCTCAAACAAACTGGTGGTTGCGTGGTATAAGGCGCCGTGGTCAAATATTACTGGATTACAGGTGACAATGGTCGAATCTAGGCCAAATGTACTGGGGAGTGGTTTTCCATCCTCTTCCCACGATAGTTAGGACGCACTTGATATACATTCCCTTACCAATTATCAACCCCAGGTCACTACTCGCATAGGTGGATATGCGGGCTAAGGAGTCAGTCTTGACAGGACAGGCCGACAGGCTTACCGATGATGAGGAGGTTGGATTTAGAATCCCAGCCTATTGCTCTAATGGTAGTTTTATACTCTCATTTTACGTAAATGTGGGTGCGTCTAATTTAAAATGAACCCTTCTATTCCCTAACCAATAGCCCAGATAGATAGTAAGACGCGATGGAAAACACTCTTTCTTTCTTTTAGATACACGAAATAAAGCTCAACTTAAACGAAGATTCCCTAGCTAGATCACAAAATGGCGTCGACGTTGGTGGTCTTGGGGTAAAGTGTTCACCTCAAAACTCAATGTTCGTAGGTTCAAACCCAGCTGNCTCTTCAGATTTTTCTTGAGAAATAAAAATCCGTTACACAACTTCCTTCGGAGGGAAAGTAAAGCCGTCGGTCCCATGTCGATTGCGGCATATGAAAGAACCCTTTGAAGATATGTGAAAATACTTTTCCTGGCAATATTGGTGGGAACCTTCGCTCTCGCTCATAAAAATTTTCGTGTGCATATACAGTCAGTCGGTTTAGAAAGTTTACGTTAAATACTTCAAATAAATAAATTAAATAAAAACCCACTAAAAGAAATATGGTGTAGATATCAAATTATCCTCTCTAAGAGGATCCTTTAAATTTGCTCTATTATTACTTAGTGCATTCTTGTCTATCTGCGATAATGTAATGAATCACCTACTAAATTCTCTTTCACAGCACTTAGATTTAATTAAAGAGTAGACTGTCTACACAATTTATTTTTTATTTGAGGTATTTAACGTGCACTTTCTGGACCGATTGCTTATATCAGGATATGATAACTTTTTATGATCTAGAACGAAAGGGTCTACAAATTTCATTGGGAAAGGTATTATTACACACCTTTCAGGGTTCTTCTACATGACACAATCGACATGGGACCAATAGCATCACTTCCTCTCTAAAGGGAGTTGTGCTATGGATTTTTATCACTCAAGAAAAATCCGTTGACCCCAAGCTGGGTTTGAATTTTTATTTGATTACACTTTATTTCGATGTCAAAACACGTAAAAGTGCAGTTTGGTATGTATATGTTTATATATGTACGCAAGGGCGTAGAAAGTGCAGTTCTGGGGGCCCCGGACCCCCTGGAGTTGGTTAGAAACCCCTGAGATTTATAGAACCCCCTTTGAAGAAATGGGTCCACACATTCACAAAGTAAATGTTATACTTTTTACTTTTACTACAGTTTTAATTGTGCATGTCATCAACCAAATACTAGTTACTTATTATTCTCCTTCAAGATGCGCCTTGAAAAACCTCCGATTGTAAATTTAGCTCTTTCAACATTTCATATGCTTTTATTCCCCTTCATTCTATATTGTATTGGAACACTAAGGAGGTTTCTTGGAATGATCGAGTAAGCGGGGTCTGAGAAAAGAATGTAAACATTTTTGCTCACCTGTAAGACTCTACTTGAGGAATCAGCCTTTTTAAGGAAATAGCCACTTTAAAAAATAACAAATGTAGAAGTGGAGTATGTAGCTAGTGTAGGTAGATGTATTACCCTTCCCCCATCCATTATTTCAACACACATACTTATTCAAAATATTATTTTACAACTATGTAAATGTTGAAATCATAAACAATTTTAACAGCTCTAATACTTATTACAAGGTTCAAGGCTGGGAAAGGTTTTGTTAGAATAAATGGAGAAGGGAATCAGTGGTAAATAGTAATGGCCTGTTGCTAATATAATATTGGTGCTAGTTACATAAATACATATTAAATCCTCAAAAAAAAGTACATAAAGATATGTTGTTTAGTAAGACACCTGGTTAGTAAAAGAAACTCAAGCAGAAACTATTTCTTACTAAACACCTAAAGAAGTAAGATGTTTTTTTATTTCCTTGCGTTTCATTACCTATTCGGTTATATGATTGTATCATTAGGTTAAAAGTTACGACAACTGCCTCGGTGGCGTAGTTAGTTAACGTGTTAATTTTGTATTGAGCTAGACTGGTGAGGACGGGAAGTTTGAGGTTTGAATCTAGCTCGGGTGAACTTTTAATTTTTTCTAAATGGTTTTCAACTCCCCCTCCACGCAAATGTAGGCTCACTTAATCTATATTCAACTTTCCCGTTACATATCCAGATGCTCCAGGTTCAATTCCCAGCGCTTCCAGATTTTCTTTGAAGCAGTGGATCTATAACGGTTAAAGCTCAGCTTCATGAATACAAATGAGGAGCTAATTGAATGAAAAATTATTGGCTTCAGTATAGAAAACTGAGATAATTGTCCAATGGGTTCATTGGGCTAATCACATTACATAATCTATCTGTAAAGGTTTGCACTATCTTCGCCAACAGATGGTGGTCGATCTGTTGGCATGGTTCGATTGCAAGCTGACGCCAAGGGACCAAAACTCCTTCAAAAGACAATATGTTCTTAACTTCGGGATACCATTTAGACTTTTCTTTTAGTTTTTGGGACTTTATGTTTACTCCCACCTCAGTAGTAATTGGGCAGCCCTGTCCCATTCCTGGCACTGAGCCATCAACTATAAATGTGACTGTGTATAACTGAACTAGAGATATTTAAATAATGTATGTGACGTATTTCAGTGACGTCACAAGATAATTACATTTACTAATTGAATACAAACAGTTTTGAATTAATATTCAGCGACGTCACAAAAGTATGACCTATTCAAATTGAATGAATTATTATATTCTGTTACTTCAAAAGAGTATGACATTCAGGGGTGGAGGGGGTAGCTATATTAAATGTCTTAGGTGGAGTAGGTGACGTATTTCAATGACGTCACAAGAGTACGACGTCTTCAAATTGTTTGAATTATTATATTTTGTGACGTTTAATTCTATCCCTGGTTGTGAGGTGAGCATTAAACATAGCTACTTGTCATGTTTTATTAATGACGTCATATTTAGATATACTTTATAAAGTGGAAAACCTATATTTTATAAAAAGAAAGTTATATGGCTCTTACTACAAATATATGATTTAAATTGGAGGAAAATATTACTAGAAATTAAATACAAATACACATTTTTAACATTTTATTATTATGATCAAAAAATACACATTTTTCACAATTTATTATTGCTATGCATGAAAATAAAAAGATTGTCAAATAACAATAGATAGTAAAAATATGGGAAAGGACAAACGATTTAGAGGTGATGACATTGTAAATGAATACAGAAACATTAGGATGGTTGAGATCTTTACGTGGCGTGTGCTATATTGTTTAAGACCTACAGAGTTTTTAATTCGTCCATATACAAGTATATCTGAATGTTTTTTTCACTCAGGCTCAATTTCCACATGCCTAAAAGTTTTTTCACCAGTATATTATAGCCGCTCATGTTAGGCTCAAAGTTTACACATTTATCCAGACAATCGGACCAAAACGGCATTTCTTTGACGAAAAAGTTCCATTGCGGGACGATAAGTATTATACGCTTAGTATTTGACGAAAACATCATGTGAGCATAAAAGTTGCTGTTAGGAAAAAGGCCCACCGCTAATTATTTGTTCTGTTTGTCGTATAGGTAGAAAGTTAGGGTCACCAACGAAGACGACAGCGGTTGTGAATCCTCGGCTCAATCGGACGGGAGATAATCCTCCACCACATTAAAGCTGCACGTCACCTTCTTCATCGCTGTCTGCGTTTATACTGATGACCTGTAATCAACCATCGTCACAATTAAAGCTAGTCTCGACATCGTTGTCATCGCCTTGGGTGATTGGAAAAAAATTATACAATTTCTCGGCGCTGTGAAATCTGACTAATCGTGCAAGGAGTTTACATTTTTGTAACGCGCATGTGGTGATGTCGAGACAAGAAGTGATACTTCCCCAACAAATGGAAATGATCAAATCTACAAAGGGATATTTATAGTCTTCGCGTATAGGGATGAATGTCCACCCTGTGAGACAGGACAATAGATTGCCTTCTTGTTTATTATATCAATAAGGTATGACGGCTTTATCTAAATTTTGCTTTAGAATTGCACCCAATTTAGAGTAGCATACTCCGATGATTTTATTGAATTGATAGTACAAGGATTGTTTCTCGTCGATGAAAACTATTACAAGCTCTGTGACCACCTACTCCTTTTTAGAGTTGATGATAAATGAAAAAACAAAGATGGCTGACATGACGATGTTCATCTGTTAGATAATTGATTAAAAATGATTAAATACAATTCTAGTATAACCTTTATATCTAATTCTGGAACACAATCTTGGCACCCCTGCGCATACACCTTGGAGAGCTGTCAAAGTGACATTTGATCAGTGTGACGGTCAGACGGTCGTTCTTGCAGAAGTTGGTAGTTGAGATCAGGTTTGTGAATCTCGTCAGACTCCAACTGGTGGCCTTGGCAACGGCATAAAGATAGCAATAGTGGATACACACACCAGATGCTATGGCTGGGAATCGTTTTATGTTGTACGCCCATCGTCTCGAGTGTTTATTCATGAGTCTAGTCATCGCTAGGTACGGTCGTCTAGTTTTTAGGTAATTTGTCAAAAGGAAATGTCCCTTTATAGTATGAAATTTCGCCTTGCAGCAGTGTGTCTATTTGATGCGAATTCATAGGGCTAATAATTAATTTTCACCTGCCAATTAGAATCTACTGACACAGCCCCCTTGTACTCAGAGTAGAACAAACAGGTTATGGCTGTGTCAAAGTCTGTCTTGAAATGTAACTCAAATCTCACGTTACCTTCTGTTTGGAGACTGGTGTGCGAGTCCTGCCCTGCAGTGTCGGGAGTCAAGTAAAATGCCAGCATAAAGTAACCTTTATTGAACTTGTCTCACGTGATTAAATATACGTTGTTTTGGTGGTGTATGCCCAATCCCGAAAATAATGTGTCATAGGTGATGGTGGACGTGCCAACGTTGTCAAAATTTATCAAAATGGGCAGATGTTTTTGGATTCACTTTACATATAGGACGAAAAGTTCCAGGTTTCTATGAATGAGTTTAAACAAATTCGTTTTCAAACAGCCCACAAACGCATCGTTAGACACCATAGTGAATAAAACAATTTTAGGGATAACCCCTTGAATAAAATTTCTTAGGCTCACAGACTTGGATCCTTTGGATACGGTCACAGATTTGACGTACACCCGATTGATGTGGTATTGGGCCGGCTTTCGCAGTAGTATATTTTCCTAGCGAGTGAAATATACGGCAACACTTCCACGTGTTTCACAAAGAGAGTGTATTCTAAAATTTTCAACTGGACGTTGGTATTAAAACTGTCCACGTCTGTGAGCAGAAAAAACTCTCATTTGTTGCGAATTAATTTAACGCACATGGATACATTTTTCAATAGCAATTGTGAAATATTAAACACATCGGCGTGAAAGCGTCCCACCAAGTCGACCGGATGTTTTAACAAGTCTAATCTCGTGGCGAAGCCTTTGTTCTCTGTGGAAGCAGTGAATTCACCGTTAGCGGCAGGGGTATCCAAAACCACATACAACTCACCAGGTGGGTGTCGGAGTCGTCTCGACCGTAATTAGTTAAAGTCTCTAAATAAGCTCTGTACGCATAGTTGTTTCTCGAGGTTGTAATAGGTGTTTCGTTGAGAGAGATACTAATTTGACTAAATAAAGAATGTATCAAGTTGTTGACGCATCCGATTTTATTGACAGCCGTGGCCTGTGTCCCGTCTCCTTTCACCAGTTGAATACAAAATATAATTTAATAAAAGAGAGGTAGTGAAAGTACTTGCCATCTATAATTGAGCATCGTTGCCCACGGAAGTGATGGGCTTGTATTCAATCATTTTATTATTTTTAATTATCGTTTGAATGCATTTTTCGTCGAAAAGATCAATTTCTGTTTACGAACACTTCATAATTAGTCGAAAATATCTTTTTTGGCTCTCTTGTTCCCTCTTGCTCTAGCGCCCACCTTCGAATGAAGTTGTTTACTCTTTTTTAAAAATTAATTTTAACCTGCGTCCCTTGACCGCCAAAGTGACGTGCTTTTTAACTATATCACCGACTTTTTGGCTTGGTTCCCGTGTGGCTATATCAGCCAGAATGTGTAAACCTGTTTGTAACGCCTTTTTTTCCCCACCGCTCTTGCTCCCCTCACAAACAACATTTTGACAAATAGAAATAGTCCACCCAAGAACGGTTTGAGGCCTCGACCCCTTTGAATTTTATAGCTGGCATAATATATGGTACCGATATTTACTCTTTTTTACCTTTATTGTTAATACTAAGCTAAATTACTACTCCACGTATCTATTTATCTAGATTTTCCTCTAAAATGTAAAACTGCTATGGTGGGCACGGGACCCAATTGAAAATTCCCTCGTTCGCCAAATTTTATGTATAAGACTTTATTATTATTATTATTATTAGCACCGCGTCTTACTACCCGTTCGGGTTATACGCACTTACGCTAATGTGTAATGGTAGGGTGATTGTGAGATGAAATGGAGGACCTACAGTTTAACGTGGAATCCGAACCACGGTGGAGGCCTGGCATTCCCCACATTCACAAGATGTCTTGTCAGAGGTTAAGGAAGGGTGTGGTAATCAGATAAATCTATGCCAGGACCGAGGATTGAACCCCGGCCACCAGCATAGAAGTCTGACACCTTACCCCTAGACCGCCAGGTCACCTATAAGGCTATAATTATAGAGTCAAAATTACATTTCTTGACGGGAAAATATAATATAAGTATGAAGATGTGAGGTGGCAGAGGGGAACTGAATGATTCTAATCCATCTCACATAGCAGTCACCTAGCAACTGTGGTTCTATAATGTCTGTGTACACAAATACACGCTCTATTTCGATTGAACTAGAGCCAGGTAGTTTATGATTAGGTCGCAAAAAGACCCCTTAATACCCCACTCATTAAATCCCTCATATGTGTATTAACCATATTAAGAGACTCTATATTGGGTAGTCTGTTTCGAATGGTCGTGGTTAAGTCACCGATTCCCACATAGAGACAAGCTGGAAATTGTATTCTAAATTTTCCTTTTCGCCATTGTAAATGAAATTGTGTTTTTAAATCGTGTAGTTATAGGTGACTTGTCGGGCGTCCATGCACCATTTTGTTTCTTAATCTCTATAATATTGTTTGATCACGAAGAATGTACCACTGAAATTAATATCTTAGAACCTCTATATCGCCTTTATCCCCTATCGAGCTATTAATTTTATTATAAAGCTACTTAAAGGAGGAGAAATCTTGTTGATGAAACGAAACACGTCCCACTTGGGACACCACGACGTTTGCCATCAATTCCTTGTCCTTGGATAAAATGTTATCTTCAAGACTTTCAAACCTACGAGATAGGATAGTTCTGTTAGTCCTACCCCCTACCGGTTGTACTCTAGCTGTATGGACTGTGCCAATTTTTTCGTATAGTAAGAGTGTATTATTTTCGTAATAATTGGAGCTCGATTCCAAAGGCAGTGCTACATAATTTTGACTCCTATTTGTTTATTGCCCGACGCAGGTACCCATCTGTTAAAAGAACTGTCGGATCCTTTCCACTTAACTAGATGATTTTGCATGCCCTTAATCCACTTACTCTATACTATTTCATCTATTTGAAAAATCATCGGACGACACACGTGAACTAGTTCGTAGTTATAAAAATGTCCCCCTATGGGACGGCCCTGGAGATCCTGTAACGAATAGACCTGTTGGGAAAGTCTGGGCATTACTTTAACCACTTTAAATATTTCTCTTGTAAATTTAGCCTCGTACACTTTGTGAAAAATAACCTTTTCCTTATTTATGCGCAATCGCCCACTGGTTTTGGAGCCATAATAGTATTTTAAGGAGGTTAATAGGACTGACTGACGCTGGAGCCATTCCTATGATCGAATGAACACTAGCGTTATGATTTTGAACTAGCTTGTCCAGCACATTGATGTATTTGTAAGTGTGTAATTCGGTGGAATTTCTCCACAATTTAGTTTTTAGCGTGCGATTGAAACGTTCCACGACGGTCCACCTTATGTCTGGATTATGCAAATGATAAAAATGAACATCCACGTGTTTCAAAAAGGTTCAAAATTTAGGATTTAAAAATACCCTACCCTTGTCCGACCAACTCGAAAGGGGGCGTCTTCCTTCAAAAACACGTTTTATAGCCAAAGTAATGTCTGCACCCGATTAAGTTTTAATTGCTATAAACCTTGCGTACTTTGAAAATACGTCAATAAAGTTTAGTAGATAATTGACGCCCTTGTTGTCATTTTTTAAAGCTCTCATATCTACTAAATTTAACTCTCACACATTGTCGATATTGACCACTCTATACGGGTTGCGTGGAAACCTTTTTTCATAAACTATGGTGAAGAGTGTACATGTCCTGTACCGTTAACCATTCATCTACTTTTATTTTATCTATATGACTGGCCTTTTGAAGTTTTGCGGTGGATGAAAACGCCGACGACCGTTAGAGCGTGTAATATAATATTTTTTTAACGTGCCGGTCATTTGAGCGCGTTCCAACGAGGTCTGGCCGGAAACAGTTTCGAAAGGATTGTTTTATGTTTAAACCTCTACTTGACGTTATTTAAGCTTCAGGATCTAAGTTTTGACGATGCGCACTCGTGTCAATTAATATCTCTTTATATTTTCTAAAATCAATCTCTGTAATTATATCATTAGCTACGTTTCTTTTCGTCAACAACTCCCAAAGTCCTTGCGTACCCTTATAGTGTGTGTTAGCCAAGTTTATATCGTTATCCTCTACGGTGAAACTCGTATTTCCGATTTCAAAATATTCCCCTCATTCCTAATTCTAAATACATGGTCTGAAGACACACTCCTGTGTATGTATGGTAATAAATATTTCCCAGCTATGCTGCCGAATAGGTTGGAGGAACCTCTTTTGATTTCATCATATTCTGATCTAGGCAAAATACTTATTCCCCCTTCAATCATTCATCGTCCTCCTTCTCTGTCGAGTCACTAACCAGGTGTGCTTTCATACGTCACCTCGTCTGAAATGAATCGAGGTTGAACCGGTTGTCTCCTAACAAAAGGTTGTTTTATTTTAATTTTTTAATGTCCTCTTCGTGCAAGGTCGACCAGTCTACGTTTTAATACTTGGGGGCCAACGATGGGTATCTTTATGGGTCATCTCGCTCTCTCCCTGTTGGTTAAATGTCGCAGTTGAAGCTTTCTAAAACTAGCTAATATTTGATAATAGTAAATTTTTTCTAGATTTACTATTAAGAATATTTTTTGTCTGTACTAAAAAGGAAGACTTGTCGTTAAGTTTATCACGAAATAGTTCGGGTGGTACGAGAAGCTATTGTTTAAGTTTGACATATTATTTAACTAAGGTCCCGGTAAGAGTGGAAAGAATAGCCGGTAGAATGATTCTTAGAAATCTGCCCGATTGAACGGCAATGTTTCTTTTTCTCTTCAACGAAACACCACTACTGGCCAATTTTTGCATACAATTTTTATACTTTATTAATCTATGCTTATCTTTTTAATAATTTTAATATTATTATTTAATGTGTTTAATGCACATTCGCCGAGTGTTGTTATAGCCTCCGGGTTGGCGACTTTGAGAATAGTTTTGCGCAATTTGGGATTAACCGTTTTCAACACCGAAAACACGTTTCTATTTTTCTCAATTAGTTTCATTTAGTAGTCTATTGAGGACAAACACTTTTCAAATAGTGTCGAATATGTCCGTTTTGAAGCGCAGGTGTTCGTACACGTTTTAACTCAGATAGAAAAATAAATATCCATGAGGCGGGCCGGTCGCTTTCCTATAGATTCTTTGTATGGATTATCCGGATAAACTTGCCTAGCTAAATAATTTATCTGTGTTTTGTCGCGCGGGTTTTTAAACATCACAATGTAGCCTATTTAGCGTTTAGAGAGATGTCACGAGACTTATTCCTCTGATGGAAAAGATTTTGTGTGATTATAATAAGTTACATATTTACTATCCTTGGTAAAAGTTCATTCCCCTTGTTCGAATAGGCTTCGTTCATTAAATCGTCCAACACGACGAGTTGAGGTCCACCCTTGATTTTAAAATCAAAATTGTGTGGTACACTTTTGTATAGTATGACGGGATAAGATAATCAAAACGGAATAGAATTTTTCTCCCTGAAACACCATATAATTCTTTTTAATATATCCACACTGCATATCTGTTATAAATGTAAAAGAAAGTTCTCTACAAAATTAGTTTTCCCGCCACTAGACGGTCACACCAATATCAGTGTGAAATGGTGAACAAACACTGACATCAACGTGCACTCATCTGGTGCCACTTTAAAACTAAACAAATAAAAATTACGATTGAAAATTTATAGTGGTGGTATTGCCGACGAACTATTCCCTGAGAAAGTTTACATTTTAATGTTTACATGTTGAATTAATTTTTTTAGGCTTATGCCCGGAACATTTATAAAATTTCTGATGGTTTAACTCTTTCAGCGAGGGACACCCCAAGTCTATCATAACAATTACATGGTTTTTTTCTCGAGTATTTCCATGATAAATTTTCACTTCTAGTGCCTCTTAACATTAATTATAGAAGAGTCGAAAGTCGCCGTTTTTAAATGGGAGTTCAACTGATTAGCGGTCATATCACCGTCGTCTCACTGTAGGCCGTGATGATTATATGTGAGCCAATCACATTGTTTCTGAATATTACGAGGTAATTTTGAAAACGAATATTGGGACTTAAACGTACAGTAATTTACAACACTTCCAAGCATAGATAAAACGCTACATTCTTTATTAATGAATGTATTGTCCACATCTTTGAACCCCTGAAAGTCTACAATGGCATTATAAATGGTTGAATAGAATTGTTTAACCAAAACTGTTAAGAAAAACAAACAACAGTCAGTATACAAGCTGTAAAAAATACAGACGTGTACATAGATATAGTACCTATTTGCTGTTTTTCGTCTATGATGATTATGCTAGACATTGTTGGTATTTTTATTAATAGACGGTGGTCCATATATTTATGTTATCCCTTTATTATAATATTCCAAACCATATTTGTATTCTTTCAATTCATGCTGCTCAGAGGGAGAGAGTAAATCCCAAGTGTGGTTGATATCTTTACAGGCGTATGTTTTAATAAATTCTATAGGTAAATTATTCAACTCTGCAACAAACATTAAACACCGATCCTGCTTTAAAGATTACGTTTGGATGGACCGATGAGTCAGTCTTTTATAGTGGTGGGTTCCAAATCCTCCCTCTCCGTGAATCAGTGTGTTCAACTCTAGGGTAATAAATTTTCACATACACTAGCTGAGAAATTGTATAGCCCTTTTAATTTTAAAAACAGTGTCACCATGATTAATGAGTATGATGGTAAGTTTTTCTCAATTTTATATGTCAGCCAAATTATTCAATGTTTTCCATTAGTCGTTTCGTCATGTCCATATATATTTCGTAAGAAATCTGATAATTTCGATACCATGTGTTAACCTGTGCACAAATAGGGGCACCGTATGTCGGACAGAAGTCATTAGAGCAGCTGCATTCACATTTGTATAGTGATAGCTTTTTCACACTCGTTTCTGTGTGTGGTAGTACCACAGTAGAGTAGTCCACGTCTAGTCTTAATAATTTTAAAATTATATCATTGTTAAATTCTTCATAAACTGTCATAGAATTGGTTTTAGTTCTATAATATTTAAAGGGGTAACAACTACAGACACGATTCCATTTTATAATGTTTTCAATGTCTGGACGATCACTTCTGTGAATTTGCATTTGATGTAAACGCCCACATTACAAATGAATATTCGTCGTTTGGAGGATACTGCCATCAACCATTAGAAATCAAAGAAAAATATATGATCAACTGAAGCCGAAGGGTATTGATGTGCTGTTATTTAATCTCCCAGATTTAGTGAATACAATATTATAATTTTTTCTCTCTATCCCGGAGACGACGATAGGACCTCTATGTCTTTTAATTTTTCGTGGGTTGGCCACATGTACGGGGTCAATGTCTTTCAAAATCATATCTTTAATAGTCGTAAAGTTTACAATCTTTGTGGTTTCATAGCTTAGTGTTATACCCCTCAACTTGGTGCTGGACCTATATTCATTCGTCTCGAGAACAAACATATTGTACGAATAATTTTTCAGTCCAACAGAAACAAACTCTGTAATCTACGTGCTCTCAGAGTAAGCGGTCAGTTCGTTTGTCATTTCTCCCAACTTGTCGCCTATCATTACCGCGTACGTGTCTGTTGGTCCTATAACACTGAGTCCGTATCACAGTAAAGACAAGAACCCCCAAGTGTCTAAGATATGAATATAATTTCATACGGGCACCGGTGGTCACGTACATGGCTATAGGTACGTTGAACAAGTACTGGAGAGGACGGCTTCCTCGCGGTACGTCCATGGGACACAAGCAACCTCGTCGTTGGGAAAGATAATGTTGCGTACCTCTGTGCCAGGGGTGATGCGTAGGGATAAAAAAGTATTTTCAGTTGTTCACTATGGTGGTCTACGTCTTGTTATCATTAAGTGCAAATCATCCCCAGAAAGAGTTTAAACACAATTAGGTGAGTGCACGCTTTCCTGGATTCGTAACAATTTCGTTTTTATCCAACACTATTCCCTCAGTATTGTAATAATCTCTAACGTAATTGTCTTTATCCGCGTCTGTTTTTACCCATCCAGGGTATTCCAACGCCTCCTGTTTAATCTTGAGGAACTTGTTTATATACTCGATAAACAGTCCTCCTTCTTCGGTTTGAGTGTCGAAATGGATAATTTTATATTCCCTAAATTCGTGCACTCTAACCAGTTTGTAGCTCATTTCTAGGGCTAGTCGAACCTTGTCTACTATTCACGTGCCTGTAATTATCCTGTCAGAGTCATCGTGTGTACAATACGCTGTGTTCATCTCGTTTGCACAATAGGAGCATTAACAAAACATTAACATTGATTAAGTCTCATACGGTAGTACGGTTTGGAACAAATTTCTAGGAGGTAAAACAGTACATTTAATTGTACCCTCTAGGTTTACAAGCTCATTGGGTCAGTCGTCAGCGAAAAAAAATATTTATAGGATGATCTACAGAAAATTTAAGATATTTGCTCACCTATGGGTACAAACTACAAACATCTAAATATCCTATTTGCTCGTCGGGCTTAGTTTTACAATGTAGAGTCATATATTCACACCGTTCACCGTACGGTGCATAACGTGGATTGAGCGGGGCAGTTTGAATCATAGGGTGATTGTATAACTCTAGGTCTAATTCTGTGTCTTCAGTCAGTATTTTGTCAAAGTTGCACTCTTTAATAGTTGTCACAGTGTACCCTGTTGCTCTAAATGCTCTATCTCTCAACAGAATGCACTTGTGTCGTTCAGTGAGCGTCTTTTTCATTCCTGCTATAGTGACGTCACGGTTTGAAAGACATATACACCCGTGAAAGAAACAACCACCAAACTAAAAAATCTCCTTCGTTGACTTACATTTACCATCCACTTTCCTACCCAAGATTTCTATCTCACGTCCGTTGAAGGCGTGTTGTATGTGGATATTGGGGTAGGTTTTCTACAGATAGACTAACCATTTTATGGCTTTCACAGACTGATTGTCACCGCACTTGTATCCTCCTATGGGCAGGATGGCTATCGTATCGGGAGCTAATAAAAGTTTTCTAAATAAAATGTTGCACGCCGACGAGATGGTGATCGATTCCCTAAACACGTCCGTCGAACCTAAATTTAGAAATAGATGACGAAACAAACTGCAACCCTTGCGTAATACATTTTCGTCATCTACACAATAGGCCTTCAACGCTGACTTGTTAACAAAAATATATACCCCTGCACTAGCTTCCCAAAGTGCCATACCATAAAGTAATTTCACTCATCCGGTTTCATATAATCCACGCCAACCATTTCAGGAACGGGAATCTCACCAATATAATTTAAATTTTCTTCTGTATTAAGCAGATAAGGGTAGTGTCCTTTTTTACAGTCTAGTAGAAACGCTTTCGGTATCTGTCTCGGTGGCATGGGTAGGAAACTTAGATTGTCTTTAGGTGGTATATGGTCCATCATCATGCAGAGTATTTTAGTTCCGTCCACGATAATTTTATGGGTTCAGTTTAGCTATAAAAACTTATTTAGGATAAATATCGCGTCGACGCCCCGAAGTTGTGCGCAAGACAAACAATATTATTGGCAAAAGGCCTTGGCCTTCTCAGGTATTCTGTAAAACCAACTACCAGACTTTCCCAAAAGGAATGAAATCGTTTCCCACATTGTTCACAATCCTCGTTCATTTTATCGTTAAATTCACATTTTACACAATAGTGTTGTGGATGAAGAAAATTCTGTTCGTGCATAAAACAGTCGTCAGTTATAGCGCGAGCTTGTCTAATCTCGAAATCATAAAATACCATTAGGTATTTATTATCGGGCTCCTTTCGACTCATGTCTGCATGTAACAACGACGAGGGTTTTCTTTATTCTGTTTGCACGTCACACAGCAGGTTTTAAAACATTTGTGATTACTCTCCTTCGTTTTGTCAAAAATACTGCACACCTGTCTTAAATTACAAACAGTTTTCCTACCGTCAATTTTATTCGATTTATGGCTAGCGAAACAAGTGTTAGACCTAAAGGATCTGTTACAATCACTGCAGATATAGTTTCGTTTGAGAACAAAGACGGAGATGTAGACATTCATTGAGGCAAGTAATCTTACACGAATGACTCCCACCTCTTTTAAAGCCAGTATTACATCGGTCGCGCAAGTATCTAACCGAAAAAGTGGCCACCATATTTAATATTACGCTGAAGTGATGCGTCACGTCATCGTAAATAGGCTAGTGTACCTAGTCGAAGACGAAACTTTATCCTAACACAACCCGTTTTTTGTCGAGAGGGTATTGTACACGAGTAATTTATATTAATCACAAAAATAACGTTGAAATTTGTTTGTTCCTTAGACACTAAAAAAAAAAGAGAATATCAAATATTAGTTAAAACAATAAATTGAACACTACTCAGCATAGAGAAATAATAATAAAATATTACTTACTTTTGCCAAAATACGAGAGCTCATTGTTTTGTTATTTCACAGCTTCTTTTCACTCGGCACGACAACAGAGGAATGCTACTGTGATATAAATAAATTCTCCTTTTATCATCATCGACTCGATTCGTTGTTCCTAGCGATTTTTTCTAATTACTTTATGTAACCACGAGACGGTGCTTGTCTTGCTGTTTACACACCTTAATTATCACCACCAGACGTTGTTTACCTTAAGCTAGAAATAAACTCTCCTTTTACAATCGTCAACTCATTGTCTGGTACCTAACGAGTTTTACACCCATTACTTTATGTAACCTTAAGACGCAACTTTTCCTGTTGCTTACGAGATTAGAAAGATAGACGTTGTTCACCTTGAGCTTATTTGTTAGAAATTATCTTGTCTAGACTCGTTCGCAAATGTTGGCAACATGCTTAAATAAGAATGTATAAAACCGCATAAACATCGCTAACATGGGATCAGTCAAGGACGTGTGCTTTAACAAACCCCTTTAAGTGGTAAAGCGTCGCCATATTGAACGTCAATCTAGAACTAGTGTAACAGGCCACTCTTATTTTTATAAAGGTGACAAGAGAGGACGGCGCGGAGATTGTAATTGTGTGAAAGAGCATTTAAATCACTTATTGTCGGTATAACAATTTTGGAAGAATACGCTGATAGTGATAGATGCGTAGAGTTAGGAATAACTGATTTTTTAAAAATAATTACAGTTGTGTCTTAGACATTATACAAAAGTCCGCCGTCCAACGCACGATACATTTTTGTAGTTCGGGATGCTTTTCTCACTTTAAAAATCTTACTCTTGTGGATCGACCAGTCAATTACGCTATTTTAAGGTTATCTGCGACAGGTATTGGGCGCATCAAGAGTGTCTACGGAGCTGGCAAGAGGCATCCCTAGATTTTGACCAAGCCATCACTTCTGATTTCCTCGCAGACTTACTCAGAGATCCACGAACATGCAACTTGCAAGCTAGATGGACTGAAATTCTTCAACCTGATCCTAGCATTGATAAACACATGGAGTAACCATCACCTTGACAATCAAGGTCATTTTTTTAAATTATTTTTATATATTCGAAATAATATAATATATATGTATTTCTTAAACCTATATTTTTTTCATGGAATGTACACGTTTATGAAAAAGTTCAACACCACCAATTCGGAAACTCAATCAATATATTTCATTCAGGAATTTGGCGGAAAACACCAAATTAAAAATTATATCTTTCAAGGAGCGGAATACTAGATTTGGAAGAGGAATTTACATAAAGTCTATTTATATAATAGTACCGTAGGTTTCTTTCTTCCTAAAAAGTTTTTGCAGATATTTACAAAGGAACAAAACGATATCATTAATAAATCACCCTCAAAATTTGCATTCATTTATGATGGCGTGGGGTCGGATAGTTCTATCAAACTTAGGTTAGTTGAAATTTAGTCCGGTTGAATTTGACTTATCCAGTGGAGTTAAATATAGAATCGATTATTTGAAAAAAAATCTTAATTATTATTTATTCTTTAATTATACTATGTGACCAATAAAAGTTTTATGATATCTATACCATTCATAATTGCTTCTTATATCAGTATAATATATCTACGAGATTAGAAATTAAAATAAATTGTAAACCTGTGTGTTGAGTTATTTTTTATAATCTGTCATTGGGCTATGGTTATGAATTGTTTATAATGATGGTAAAAGCTGAAATTAAACATGGGAGTTTTGAATATTAATCAAAGAAAAATATTCTTGTTCTAATACAGTGGAGGTGAATATAAAATTATGTTGAAACTGTTTTTAAAATCGAAAATGTAGATTTCAGTTTTAAATATTTTCAAGTAGTTGAAATTAAAAAATAATTCGAGTAATGTCATTTGCTATTTTCCACCCTGATAGATAAAACACTATAAGCTTAAATTTAAATTTAATAATTAATGTAAATTAATATTTACTCTCTAATTGGTTAAGTATATGTTTTGATAAAAACAGTTTAATAAAGGCTGAATTCTGTGTAATTATTTATTTTTATAAGAATGTATTCTCAAATAAAGTGTTCATAATTTATAACCATGTGTTTGCAAATCTAGTCTATTAGAGTTTTATTTTCACGACTAGAAAGATTTTTGTCAAATAGGTTGAAACATTTATTTCAATAATTTTATTTTTATATACAAAGATCATTTTATTAAAAATTTACACCAATTATAGTCATAGATGGATTTCCTTCAAATAATATATTATTAATTATTCTTTTTTAAAAACATTTCGTATTTATCAAATTGAGTAAATAAAAGAAAATTTAGCGTACCTCTCTGAAATTGATCATTCAATGATTAGATGCACAATTTAACATTTTATGCAAGGTGCTCACCAGCCACTACTAAACTAATTTTCCCCTCGTTCTCAGATCAAATGATCTAGAGGATTTTTAAGTGATTCGTCTAACTCGAACTAGCCTTATAATTATGTTCTCATCTAAAAACCAGACTACCGAATGGAAAGTTGTTGTTCTGTTAGACTCGCTCAAGTCATTTTCATGCTAGGTTTACACTGAATACAAACTCAGTCGAAAGTAAAATTTTCCAACTGTTTAAATGATATATTTGAGTCATTTAACATAATTAGTAGAGTATAGATGATTACGGATCATACATGAGCACGACATGGTTTTACGATGTCACTCACTCTAAGTAATATACCTTAATATGACGTCATCATTAAACATAACATTTACATGGATATGGTGTTTTGAGCGTGGGGATAGTAGATGGTGAAAGTTACCTGGTGAAAGCGTGATAAAACACGTTCCTTCCAACCTACATTTGTATTGAAAGCTATCAAATACATACATACATAGATACTCAGTTGAGACTTATTTGACGTTACAGAATATTATAGTTTTATGATTTTATTCAATTAGCTAGACCCTTTCCTCATAGTCTTTTGATGCCACTTTCACACGACACATACTCTTTTGACGTCATAGAATGTTATAATTAATTTAAAACTGATTTTATCCAATTACGTCACCGAAATACGTCATCTACTCCATCCAAGACATTTACCCTAGTTACCCTTCCCCCCCTCCCCCAAATTTGAAAAGTCATACTTTTGACGTCACAGAATATAATACTTCATTCAATTTGTAGACGTCATACTCTTGTGATGTCACTGTCACATGTCACATACTCTTCTGATGTCACAGAATATTATAATTCATTTAAAACTGATTTTATTCAAATAATAAATTTATTTTTCTTGTGACGTCACTGAAATAAGTCACCTACTCCACCTTAGACATCTAAAATAGTTATTCTCCCCCCACCCCTGTAATGTTATACTCTTTTTACGTCACAGAATATAGTAATTCATTCAATTTGAAGACGTCATTCTCTTGTGACGTTACTGAATATTCATTCAAAACTGATTTTATTCAATTAGTAAATGTAATTCTCTTGTGACGTCACGAAACTTATTCACATATACTATTTAAATACCTCTAGTTCAGTTACACACACCCATATTTACATTTGATGGTTCAGTTCCAGAAATGGAGCAGGGCTGCCCATTTACTACTCAACTCAATCATCAACTTCTCCGACAACACTTCCAGCTAATAGGAATAAAGGGGGGAGACCGCAACTTCTTTGAACGTTTCTGTCATAAAAGGAAAATTTGTTCTTAACGCGGGGAGATTGTTTTGACAGTTCATCGAGTATTTGGTTCTTAGTATCATTTTTTGTCTCTTTATATATTCAAAACTGACGTATTGTGAAGTGTCTCCAGAGTAAGCAGAGCTGGTTGAAGTAGAAACTGTCCTTTTTCCAACCCACCCTTTTCCCATTTGACCAATAATGTCACTTTTGTTAGATATTATCAAAGTCTGTAATATAACACTAATAATATAGTAAAATATTATCCATGTTGACTTTTTTCCTAAAATGTTATTTTTATGTAAATTAGAATGTAACTTAAATGGAACTGGGTTTTAATCGCTAAAAGACCAATTAATGTTTTACTGAATGATGTTAACAATTCAGACGTTCCATTTAGACAGTTTATGCTTACCCTGAAAACAAAGAACACCATGCCACAGATTAAGAGTCTGATGCCCTTGAATGCTTGACCATTGAATCCAAAACAAGAAATACAAGAGAGGTGACACTTTGCACACATTTTTTTTGGATAGGCCTACATACCAGGCAGCTTTACTTATTAAACCAAATGACCACTGTGTGGATAATATTCTAAAACCAAGTATCACAGTAAGTTGAACTTGATATTTGTACTTAGGGAAACTTAAATATTTACATATTGATGGTGTATTCTACTTTTATATATTTGGCAAGGTTGATGCCTTAGACCAGGTGACCATTGATGCAGGCAGTCACAAACTCACTAAACCTAGAAAGAAGAATTAAGCAAATGTACTTAGATAAAATAGAGGGTGGGCACCCAAGGGTGTTTTTTTTACATTAAATATATCGTGAGACTGACGACTGAAAACCGGTTGATGTAAATAATTTATCTATTAATATTTGGTTTCTAGAATTATATGCTTTTTTTGGTGTATCGTGTCTTAGAACCAGTCAGTTCTATCCTAAAGTACAGTAGCCCTATGGCTTCTTTGGTGCTGACTGACAGCTCACAGCTGACTTCTGACAGTCAACATTTAGGTATATACCTAAATTTTGACCGTCAGAAGTGACAGTGTCTAAACACATATTTTTTCAGATCATTTGGTTCAGCGTAGGGATACATAATTTGGTCTGGTAACTTTTCAAAGCAGTCAGTCAGCACCAAAGAAGCCATGGGGCTACTATATATTCTGTAGAGTATGGTAGGGATTGGTTTTCTATCAAACTGTATTAACAAAGATAAATTTGACCTTAAACAAAAAGTAAAATTTTATTAGACTACCTAATTTTTCTGTTGCAATGCTGGACGCTTACAGTTATTATCTAGATTTATAATGTATATGTTGGCATGGCTTTCAATATTCTTGCTTGTTTTAGAGAAATGGTTATCACCCCACCTTGAATCCACCACTGCTATTAATGATCATACATTAATATTATTTAAGACATGAATAGTAGCTTATTCAGATAAACAGTGCAAAATAAAATACTACTGGTAAGTTACAATCAAATTAAATAACAAATTAAGTCATTTTAGTTTATGTTAAGCATAAAGGCCAAAAATTAAAATTTATGGAATACTGTAAACACACGGCTTAAATTGGAGGGTGTAATATTTTATGTTATGAGTTGCAAATAAAAAAAACAAGCGTTGCAAGTTGTTTTGATTTGCCCATAAACAAATAGGAAAGAGGAGCTGACCACAAAAAACAGTGTCAGCATTCCTTAGTCAGAAACCAGGCCAGAAACCAGGATAGAATACAAGGGATTCAGCCATTAGGGCTTACTAATCAACACCGGAGTCTAGGGGCCACTCCGCCCGATTTGGGACTAGGTGGATTAGGACGCCGGTCCATTAGTACTTATTTTGAGGGCTACCACTCGAGCCTAGGGTAGGGGTTTGGGGAACATGCAGGGATCACTTAGGAGTCATACAGGCCACATGGTATTCCTAGCAACACCTCGTTTTGTCACAAGCATCTGAATATTCTCTAAGATCTACCATTTTAATATCACTATCAACATTACATTTGTAGTAGCATAGTAGTACTAATAAACCTCTCTAAAAACCAAGTCTAACATCAATAACGAGCCCACCCAAGTCTACGCAATAACCTTCTCCTCTTAACCTCGGCCATGGCGCAGCCTGACAGATTTGAATCCCCCGTGTTAGGTAAGCAGAAAATAATGTGACAATATATAATTTTAATTTTTCAACTACAATAAAGACAAACACTAAGAAAAACTAAAAGTTTAAACATAGGTTGTTACATAGTTTTGTACAGAGATACGATTTGTCTATAAAAAACTTTTACATATAAAAGCTATGCATATAAAATTATGTTGCTAAGCAAATATTACAGATAATTTTTAACATGACGAGAAAATAAATATTTTAAGCTGAGGATAGCAAAAAATTAAAAATTAAATTTCGGGAAAACAAATTTTAGAATCTAAAATTTTCGCTCAATCAACTCCAAGCCTTATGAAAATAATTTCCAATTTTACGAAGTTTTTATAAACTAAAAGATAAGATAAAATAAAGTTATAAAATGTATTTATTCTTTAAATGATTGGTCTTGAATAAAATGTATATACATTGTAATCATCTAGATGTTAAATCACCTAAAGACTATTATATACAATTTTAAAAACATTATAGGCCTACTTTAATTTTGTATGCAAATTAAATGACTGGTAAGCCAGTAATAAATTTAAATTGGGCTGTATTCTGATAATAGACAAAGTGAAAGCAACACTATTCGGTGCAATTCATTTCTATTTGTGATCATCTCTAGTGTATTTACTTAGTACATACATATATACAAATGGACAAATACACAGGGCAAACATCTTCGACGTTTTTGGCATTTATGTGACGCTCATTTGAATCGACATTTTATAGATCTCAGCCTGCTCTTTAAGAAAATAGAGATTCAAACATAATTTATATATGTATATATATATAAATTAGCCACAGCTGTTCTTCTATTGGTCAACAGGTGACACCCTAAGGGCGAACCCCCTACATATAAAATAATCAAAAATATTCAAACCCATACCTTAATGTTGAAAATAATTACTAGCATCTTCCTCGCCCTATCTCCTACATGACTCTTTCAACTTAGCTCTAACGCGCTGAAAAGCAAGCGGTTTAAAACTAAAACACCCCAGTAAGTTTACTATAATAACCAATTATATTTGTATTAAGATACACATGGTTTCTATTACACCTACTAAAATATTCTAAGCCCATGTAAATATGTATTACTTTTAATAGGAAAGTGACTTTTTAATCTATGTTTTTTGTATTAAAATTAAAAATTGTTAGTCAAAATTGTAGTTTTTTCCTTATAAGTCCTCTTTTTATTATTATAGTTATCAATTAAAATTATTTTATAAATTAACATTAACAATATTATTACTATAAAAATTATTATAAATAAAAATCTTGACTAATTAAAATTATTAAATTTTTTTCTTGAAGGAGACTTATAAAAACCAAACGTCCACTCGAGAACAGGCCATGGATCCGCCCTTGATACGGTAGAAGGGTGGGAGGGTAGTATTAGAGAAAAAAACCTCGAAGAACTGTCAAAACGATATCCCTGAGCTACGAGCAGGTTGCCCTTTTATGACTGTAACGTTCAAAAAAGTTGCGGTCCCAGAACTTAATTCATACTAGCAGAAGTGGATGGTACAGAGGTGGGAGTAAACAATAAGTTAAAAAAGCTCGAAGAAAAGTCAAAACGGTATCCCTGAGCTACGAACAGATTGTCCTCGAACGTAAGAAAATTACACAGAAATTGTGTACACCCAGTGACGCATTGGAATTTTAATGTAATTATTAAATATGGAGATCCCAGGTGCGTGGTAGTAAAAACTAGATAAATTAATGAATATGGATAGTCGTAGGCATTCTTAAAGAATGTGTGCTCATTTTCTCGGAGTAAAATCTTTTTTTAAACATATTTAAAATGTCAGAAAATGGAATATTGGTAAAATTGTCACATTACTGTTGTTGGTCCCTTATTACTATACATTTCTTTTCTCCCCTTCCCTTTATGTTTCTTTCTCTTGTGGGGGTTTATTTTACTAAATACAAGACTAAGCTATATATATTTACTAATAGCTGCTCAAACGATATTATGATTAATATTGCAATGGTGAAAAATAGAAGGTGTTTAAATAGTGTCAGTGATATGTTTATGTAACATATGTATCAAAATAATTTTCGAAGATTAAATAGCAATAAATATAATTTTAATATCCGCTTTCACATATATTCTAGATATGGTCTGAGAGTGTAGGGAAGCCACGTCACGTGCTTAAGGGCACAGCGAGATAAAGGTTGTCTAACACTGGTACAGGAGAGGTTTAATATTTCACTACAATAGAGTATGATGAGCTTCTATGAAATACAGTTTGACCATCTCTGTTACAGGAGAGGTTTAATATTTCACTACAAAATAGTATGATGAACTTCTATGAGATACAGTTTAACTATCTCTGGTACAGGAGAGGTTTATTGTCTCACTACAAAAATAGTATGATGAGCTTCTATGAGATACAGTTTGACTATCTCTGGTACAGGAGAGTTTTAATGTCTCACTATAAGAGAGAATGTCAGGAGCGTTTATGGGAGATATATCTCTAATTCCTGGGCTCGATACAAATGACTTTGCTCGTTAGCGTAGTCTTCTTTTATCTTTTTCTTCTAACACGAATCAAGCAGAAAAACACGCCACATTTAGAAATGCATTCCTCTACATTAAATTACAGGAGCCAGAAGGGTTTACTAAGTGGCGAATAGCTATTCTAACTTTTTACGTGGTAGGTTGGAATTCAAATCCCGGCTAAAAAGGTAGGGTTGGATTTCTCTACTAATAATTTTATATATCTTAATTTTGGGAGCTGAAGGAGGAGGCAGAAGATAGGGTAGTGCGCATTGGAGGTACAAGTTTCCCTGGCAAAATGAATGGACCGGTCATAAAACAGAACACCTAATAATAATAATAATAATCTTCCCTTAAGGATGTGTACGAATTTTATTTAAATTGACCATACTCGTTAATTACCATGTCAACCAAATCATAGAAATTCATCTTAAACAAAATCGTTAGAGCCATTTTAGAAAAATTTGGAAGTAAATAAAAATTAATCAGTAAACTACCCTTAATTGAAGGACAGGGGCAATATTTTTTTTCTAAAGTTATAACCCTATAAAACATAAATTTCAAGTTTGAACAAAATCAACTAAAGCGTTTTAGATTTGTGGTCAAAGAAAGATTGACAGAAAGACTAACGGATATACAGACAGACAAACGTGGGGACGGACAGAATTGTAAAATCCATTTTGTTCACATGAAACGTAAAGATTCGTCATAATCTAGAGATAAATTTTTTCACTATCACAATACTTTCTCTTGACATGAGAAAGTATTAATGTTTAAACAAACGCCCGAGAGTCCAAACATTGTGAATATGTTGTAATGTACCTGATTTTCCCCTAAAGAATATGTGAGAGCATTGACAATAATATCGTCCTAATTTTATAAACGTATTCAATTTAATTTAAATAATACAATCCATTACGTGGCGCTTAAAGCACTTCTTCTTCCAAGAAGGCACAAAAGCCACTGTAAATGACGTCAGAGTGGACCAGTAGAGTCAAAATGACAATTTAAATTTCTTTAAAAAATAACCTCCTCTTCTCGAAAGATCGATATGCATTTTTAAAGGGTAATTTGAGTCAGTCTCCTGTTCTCGGACATTCTACTTCCATCCAGATGTTTTTCTTATATTTTATTTTATTTTTCTTAACACAAGCTTCGCGAAGCTTCCATGAGCAATGATATATACGAAGGACGGTGCAGTGGAACGGCACTAGGAGTAAAGTCCTTGATGTACTCGGACTGCAACTCCTGTCCGCGATCCTTACGATCGTGCTATCGGTCAAGTATATAGTTGGACGACGATATGATTTATTTTCTCTTGAAACAAACAAAGATTTTTGAATTAAAAGAATGTCAACTTCATAAATGTGTGTATTTATTACATAATATTTAAAACGAAACTCTTCAATTGGCGCTCAATCACGGGGCTATAAATACCAATGATATCATCAAAATACAGTATCTCTTCAATAGGCTCACAAAAGTAGGGGAATTAATCCGTATCATTTCAATTGGCGTCCACCAGTGGGGCCCATAGAACACGCAAAAACGAAACACTTCAATGTTAATTTTTAACAACATAACTGTTTTACTCGAGTGATCTAATTGATTAAAACTAAGGATTAAATCATTTATCATACATTTTAAAGAGGTCACTCATTGACAACAGAGTTTTCTTTATAGAGTCTTATATGTATCGCGTCTTAGTGAACGTTTATACTTCAACATCACTACTGGCACATCGATGAGCTACGAACATGGATGTGTGGTAATGATGAAACAAATCTAGTAATTTTTATTGGTGAATTTATCATGCATCAGCGCTGCTTTCATAGCTATAGTGATGATAACAAATCAGTTTGTTTTCCTAACCTCAGCCATCACCGGTCATCTCGAAACTTGAGCTGTGGTTGGTTCCTTCACACAATTTCTGGTTCAATAAGAATGGAAATATACAGAAAGATCGATTGTGACATCCTTAAGTTCCTGAAATGCCTCTCTGGATGGTTCTTTAGCTCTTTATAGAACTGGTGAAAGTAGCCTGGGTGATGGCGTTCTTGATTCCTCTTTATCCTTGTCACAAACTACATTTTTGTCAAAAATGAATCACTATCATTGTCATCAGATGATTGAGACAACATGGTTACTTTACACCAAACACGTTCCAATAACACGAAACACGATCCACAACTAACCTCTCATGCCAGCATCTTACAGCAATATGAACAGCTGCAGGGTAAATGCTCCATAGCGAGCATCATAGCTACAGTAGCCCTATGGCTTCTTTGGTGCTGACTGACAGCTTACAGCCGAGAGCTAAAAGCTTTGAAAAGTTGCCAGACCAAATTATGTATCCCTACGCCGAACCATATGATCTGCAAAAAAATGTACTTAGCAGCTGTCACTTCTGACGGTCAAAATTTAGGTATATACCTAAATGTTGACTGTCAGAAGTCAGCTGTGAGCTGTCAGTCAGCACCAAAGAAGCCATGGGGCTACTGTACATGCGAACAGCTAGGTGCCTGGCGAGCATCCATGTGCCAGCAGCGAGTTGCCTGGTAATCATCCATGTACCAGCAGCGAGGTGCTTGGTGAGCATCCATGTGCCAGCAACGAGGTGCTTGGTGAGCAGCCATGTGCCAGCAACGAGGTGCTTGGTGAGCATCCATGTGCCAGCAGTGAGGTGCCTGGCGAGCATCCATGTGCCAGCAACGAGGTGCTTGGTGAGCAGCCATGTGCCAGCAATGAGGTGTTTGGTGAGCATCCATGTGCCAGCAACGAGGTGCTTGGTGAGCATCCATTTGCCAGCAACGAGGTGCTTGGTGAGCATCCATGTGCCAGCAACGAGGTGCTTGGTGAGCATCCATGTGCCAGCAACGAGGTGCTTGCTGAGCAGCCATTTGTCACAGCAAGGTGCTCGGCAAGTATCCATGTGCTAGCAACGAAGTGCTTGGTAAGCATTCATGTGCCAGCAGCGAGGTGCCTGGCGAGCATCCATGTGTCAGCAACGAGGTGCTTGGTGAGCAGCCATTTGTCANNTGTGCCAGCAGTGAGGTGCCTGGCGAGCATCCATGTGCCAGCAACGAGGTGCTTGGTGAGCATCCATGTGCCAGCAACGAGGTGCTTGGCGAGCATCCATGTGCCAGCAGTGAGGTGCCTGGTGAGCATCCATGGGCCAGAAGCGAGGTGCCTGGCGAGCATCCGTGTGCCAGCAGTGAGGTGCCTGGCGAGCATCCATGTGCCAGCAACGAGGTACTTGGTGAGCATCCATATGCCAGCAACGAGGTGCTTGGCGAGCAGTGAGGTGCCTGGTGAGCATCCATGGGCCAGAAGCGAGGTGCCTGGCGAGAACCCATGTGCCAGCAGCCAGTCTGCAGCATAAACGTACATTTACTTAACGTCCTCCAGGCTGTTTACATTTGCCAAGGTATGTAATAGTGATTAGGAAAGTTGGTTGTATACAAAGGACCTTGATATATTAAAATTTACTACCATTTACTTCTACAATGGCTCGACGCGAACATTTCTCTTGAAATAATACAAGTGTATCCTGATATTGGGGCGTTGCCACCCAAACATGTATCCAAGGAAATATTTTACAATTTAAAATTGTCCATTTATATGTAGGCCTATTTCTAAAATATCAATTTAAGGTTCGAATTCAAATTTTAATCTTTTAAGTGTAGCGTCTGATGAGCTACAACGTTGTATTTTAAAAAACTGGACACTAAGCCATTACTAGTCATATTCCACCACAACCAAAATAATATAATATCCTAGACTCACTGAGGCCCATTCCACTGCTTACGTCCCGAGTTGGCTATCTACCAGGCTACGCAACCGACCATCGCGAACGTGTTGTTATGACTGACAGTGCGAGTCCTGGAGACTCATCAACACCACGTGGTCGCAAGTACGATGTTCCGGCGTTAGAGGGTTGCTGAAGCCACTAGACGATTCTGGATGGATCTAGGACTCTCTCTCGTCGCATGTTCTCCGTCCGCTACTACCCCTTCCCCTTCTTTTCTCTCTTTGTATGTTTTTTGTGTGAATATCCTACTTCACTCCTTTTTGAGCAATTAATATCGGGTAAATACTGCCAGGAGGTCAGAGACCAAATCACTATTGGCATGATATACATCCAGGGCATGTATACGTGAAAATTGTAAACTCTAAATTTATTTTCGGTATTTATAATTCAAAATTCCTTTTTGGCTAATGGTACAATTTAAATATTCAGAGTCCTTTACAAGCAATATTATGTTATATATTCAAAGTCTTTTACTAAGAAGGATCGTTAAATGTTAGAGTCCTTTTTAAAGATTATTACATCAATTATGTATTGTCTTTTGCTAAGAAAGATATTTAAATGTTCAAAGTGCTTTTTATAAGAAATATAATATTAATTATGCAAAGTCTTTGGCTAAGAAAGATGGTTAAATGTTCAGAGTCCTTTTACAAGGAGTATTATATAAATTATGCAAAGTCTTTGGCTAGGAAATATAGTTAAATGCTCAGAGTTCTTTTATAAGGCATATCATTGTTAACTATGCAAAGTCTTTGGCTAGGAAAGATAGGTTAATGTTCAAAGTCCTTTTGCAAGGAATATTACGTTAATCATGCAGAGTCTTTTGCTAAGAAAGATAATTAAAAATTCAGAGTCCTTTTATAAGGAGTATTACGTTAATTATAATTAATATTTTGCTAAGAAAGATATTTAAATGTTCAAAGTGCTTTTTATAAGAAATATAATGTTAATTATGCAAAGCCTTTGGCTAAGAAAGATGGTTAAATGTTCAGAGTCTTTTTACAAGGAGTATTATATAAATTATGCAAAGTCTTTGGCTAGGAAAGATAGTTTAATGTTCAGAGTCCTTTTACAAGTAATATTATGTTAATTATGAATAATTTTTTACAAGGAAAGCTTATTAAATATTCGGGGTCCCTTATAAGAAAAATTATGTTAAATATTCACTCTTTTACAAGGATATTAAGTTAAATATTCAGAGTCCTTTTATGAGGTACCAATAGTATGGTAATTATTCATATTCCTCTTACAAGGAAATATTTGTTAAACATTCAGAGTCCTTTTGACTTATATTAAATATTTTGTCTTTTTTTAGTCGTTCTAACTTATATAATATATATATGTATATACCGTGTTTAAACATTAAAACTTACATTTATCCAATTTATAATTTATAAATAAAATTTACATTTGAATACTTATCTTCTGATGTGATGATTTCAACTGTCTATCTATTTTTACTCTATCCTGGGAATATTCTTTATTATTATTTGGTCATTATTTATTTTGTTAGCGCTAAAATAATAAATGGGTTGCAGGGAAACAGGAGCAAATATATTAAGTATTAATATTATATTATGTATTCCCCCACCCCCTTTTTTATGCTATTTAATTTTGTATGCCTGGCTTGGTCTTGGAGGACAAAAAAGGGACTACATAAGGTTCTTACTGTAGCAAGGAAATTATTCAATTTTTCATATAAAGAGAAAGTATTGTGATCCTAAAAAAATATCTTGGGGATTATAATCAATTTTTACGTTTTATGTGAACATGAACCCTAAAAAGTGGATTTTACAATTTTGTCTATCTGTCAGTCTGTCTGTCTGAGTCTATCTGTAAGTCTGTCAGTTATTATGTCTCTGTTTGTAAATCTGTCCCTCGCCATGTATCCAAACCCGTTTGACGGATTTTGCTCAAACTTGCTATTTAGATTTAACAGGGCTATACCACGAAATATATATGTATATTATATATATATATTTATATATATATATATATATATATATACCCTAGCCCTTCATTCAAGGATGGCATACTGATGATTAAATGATTTGAATTACAAATGTTTTGAAAATGGCTTTAGTGATTTTGTTTAAAATGCATATCTGGGATTTGTTTGGCATGACAAATAATTATATAATTGGTTTTTGGGCAAATATTTGTTGAAGGGTTGTTTACTGATGACAGCTTTTTCAAAAACTTGAAATATTTAAAAAAAATTGCCCTAAAGATTTGGTTCCAAATGGGTATCTTGGGAGTGTTTGACATGAGAAATAGCCCTGTATACTTGTTGGGACGGAGAGGGGGTGTAATTTTCGCTGTAGCTTACTGCTTACTTTTTTTTAAAATTATAATATTTTAAAAGATGGCTCTAATGACTTGGCTCAAAATTGGTATCGAGAGACTATTTTACAATTAAATAATAATGTATCTCTATTTCTCTAAAATAAATCATTTTAAGGTTAGTTTAGTTACGGATAATTATAGAAAATTTGAGTGTTTTGGAAATTGACCTTGAAAATTGAATTCAATATGGTAATATGTGAATTGTTTTTCATGATAAATAAGAAAGAGTTTTTATTTTTACAAATAAAAAATAATTTTAGAGTAGTGTTGGCAAATATTTCTTGGTTTTATTATTATTATTATTATTATTATTATTATTATTAGCACCACGTCTTACTACCCGTTCGGGTTATAAGAACTTATGCTAATATGTAATGGTGATTATGAGATGAAATGGAAGACCCACAGTTTAACGTGGAATCCGAACCACGGTGGAGGCCTGGCATTCCTCACATTCACAAGATGTCTTGTCAGAGGTGAAATAAATCTTTGCCGGGACCGAGGATTGAACCCCGGCCGCCAGCATAGATGTCTGACACCTTACCCCTAGACCACCAGGTCACCGTTCTTGGTTGTAAATATTAATCTTGTTAAATATATGTTATAAATTAGGTTTAAAATGTATATATTGTAATTAACAAGATGATGTATTTGATTATATGAGTAAAACTTGTTGAAGAGTAGTTAACTAAAACACAATTTTGAACAATTTTCTTCGAAGCTATTTTACACAATATGAGAAAGTTTGTGTGATTGTGTCGTACCATTTATTAATTTTATTTGTTTTTAGTTCTATTGTATTTTTTATAGTCTACCATTAGTTTTATAAATTACATCCTGTTTTTGCAACGTGTTAAGAACACTAATTAAATATTTAATAATAATAATAATAATAATACTTGGCACCACGTCTTACTACTTGTTCGTCATACGCTTAAGTATTAAATACGCTAATAGGTTAAAAATTGGGAAAGTTGAACCTAGATGAAGTAACCCCACATTTGCGTGGAGGGAGAGTGTAAAACCATTTAGGGATAACCACCCCTGATTCATCCGAGCTTGATTCTAACCTCAATCTCCCCGTCCTCGGCTGTCTAGCTTAACACGAAACTAGCGCGTCAGCTAACTTTTCACCGAGGCGGGTAGCTAAATATTTAACTTAGTTTAAAATACCAAGTACATTTTATTAAAAATATATTTTCTAATTCATTATACATAATTTAAGATCTATTGTTAACTCAAGGCACAAGGGATTATTTCAAGCTTGGGGAAGCTTTGAATATATATTAATCTTTGTAATTTTATTAATAAACTTAACAATGTCATTGCCTATTTTTAGCTACTATTGTAATGTTATTATTTTGCCAATACTATTATATACAATATTAAATCTTTTAGATGTTCTAAATAATTCAACTAACGATAACAATATTAAAATAGAAATTAAAAGAAGAATAAAGAATTGAAATGGATGCTATTACACGGTCAGTAAATTGGTGATATCTCGCCTGCTTTTGAGGAATCTAAAACTCAGAATATACTAAACAATAATTTTACCGGTTGATCTATTGGTGTGAAAAGTGGTATCTTACCTAACATGAAGATTG
>CABFOV010002403.1:0-10752 GCA_902141375.1 Timema poppense
CTCAGTATGGTTACAGTTTCACTTCCATCAGACACTTCTCATATCACTCTCAGTATGGTTACAGTTTTACTTCCATCTGACATTTCTCATATCACTCCCAGTATAGTATGAGCTCTGAATTGCGAGAGAGCAAAGTTTAACTGAGAAGAGATGTCACTTGTCAGGTGCATCACTTGATCCATAACAAGGTCAGGGAATATTACTTACGTAGCCAGCCACCAGTACCTCTATTGGGGCAGACATAAATAATATTCTCAATACATCAATCCCCGGTCATACCAGGAGTATTTATTTATATCCATTCTTATGAAAGGTACATTTTATGAAGTCTTGCGGGAAAATCATAGTTTGGAATTATCAGTTTTCTCGAGAACGCGTAAAATGTTTATGTTAATATTTTCAACACCCCTTCTAATAAAACGTATCGATGTTTATCATTTGTCACATTTTCTTATGTTTTGTTACGAAGCCGACAGTTTTCTATTGAAATATGTAAATTGTATCGATATTTGATTACTGTTAAAATTATAGAGGAGGTGTGTTTATAAAAAGTATAACTTAATCAACTTGCTTATATTCTTGAACAAACCGTTTCCGAAAAGATAATAGCAAAACAATAAATATTCTTGAAGATAACCGTTTATTCCCATGGCTCTGAATTTCCACGCCAAATGAAAAGGGCCAATCGCCTTAAGGTGCGGCAGAAGGGAGCGCGAGTAATTTTACTGTTTTTATAGCATTACATTTTTTTGACAAAATAAATCAAATATTTCTCCAGTAGAAACATAGAGTTTAGTTTTCTGTAGATGCTAATATCAACAGATCTTCAATATCTGTCAAGGATGTCCTAGATTTTTGTCAAAACCTTTTATCTTTATTTAAAAAGTGTTGGCAACATTCTAGGACATTCTTGAAAGATATTCACCATCTGTTTATATTAGTATGTGCAGAAAACTAAACTCTATGTTGCTACTGGAGAAATATTTGATTTATTTTTGCCAAACAATTTTTATTCTATAAAAAGTGTAAAAGTACCCGCGCTCCGATCTGCCGCACCTTAAATAAAAATGAAAGAATTTTGGGAAATAGTGTTTGTACATACAGTGCGTAGGCCTACCTAAGTATGTCATATGTTTCAGCAGTCACTTTCCCTGTGGCATGGCTTGTGTTTGCGGTCGCTATGTTTTTAATGCTCACTTACGGTATGTAATTTTTACCACCGTCTCTTACTACCCGTTCGGGTCATACGCTTATGTACTAGTTACGCTAGTGTATTAGGGATAAGTACGGTTGAATTTAGAGGAAATGTACCCGAATTGGCGTGTATAGAGAGATAGAGAGGGGGGGGGGACCATTTAGAAAAAATCACCTTCAGTAAAACCGACCGGGACACCGGCAGTCCAGTCTATTGTGAGAGTAACGCCTTAGACCATGCGGCCACCGAGGCGGGTTCTAGTAATATTATTAATATTATTTTAGACAAAAGTGTTTCATCGGTTAAAACGCGGGTCGGATCTCTGTCCCGCAAACCCGCGCTCTAACCAGGGAAAGGTGTTCCATTTTGTCGAGCGTTGCCACAAATGAGACTCCAGCATCTCTGAGCAAATTACGGCCCGCGGGACGCATGAGGTCCATCAAGTCTTTTTCTGTACGCTATAGCTATAGTACTATGTGGTAAATACAATTTCTATTAATCATAAATCAGAGTGTGAACTTCAACTCAGGTGATTACTGACCTGCACTGTCGTCAAGATTTAAGAGAATCGCGGCGTCTTGAAGAAATGTACTCATTCTGCCATTCAAAAGATATTTCTGGATAAAATGCTGCCTATTTTAGGATCAACGTTTTTATGTGAACAAACATTTTCTTTGATCTTGACTAAAACTCCTTACGATCAAGCATTGGCCCCTAACGATGAACATTTACAAGCAGTTTTAATATTCTCGACTACCAAATTTACCCCTGGCATTAAAGAAACGAGGAAAGACAATATGAAAAAAATCGCATTCATCTTACTATATTATTGGATAAACAATTGAATTGACAACCGAAGAGAGGAAGAAACATGTCTGAAAAAACAAATGTTTCAGAAGAAACAAAAAAACAACTAGGATTTGTTCCTTGTCTGCGGTAAACGTCAATTTTAAAGTGACGTCACCCGCTTCGGTGGCCGTGTGGTATGACGCTCTACTCTCGTGTTGGACTAGGCTGCCGAAGACCGGGAGATCGAGATTTGAATCCCGGTCTAGTGCACTGAAGGGGAGTTTTCCTAAATGGTTTTCCACTCTCCCCCACACAATTGCGGGTGCACTTCATCTCAATCAAGCCTTACCGATCCCTAACCCATTAGTGTGAGTACATAGGTATATAACCTGAACGGGTAGTAAGAGACGCGGTGCTAAAACAAGTGACGTCGCACGCAGAACAATGGCTATGTCCACTGAGCCAGAGTTTGTAAATAACCCAATTTACGTATTTTGTGGAAATATTTCCTTTATGCAGTTAGCAATTCACTTAATTTTGTATATTGTCTAGATTTGTACAAGTAGCCCCATGGCTTCTTTGGTGCTGAATGACAGCTTTGAAAAGTTACCAGACCAAATTACGGATCCCTACGCCGAACGAGATGATCTGCAAAAACATGTGTTTTGCAGCTGTCACTTATGACAGTCAAAATTTAGGTATATACCTAAATGTTGACTGTCAGAAGTCAGCTGTGAGCTGTCAGTCAGCACCAAAGAAGCCGTGGGGCTACTNGTATATACCTAAATGTTGACTGTCAGAAGTCAGCTGTGAGCTGTCAGTCAGCACCAAAGAAGCCGTGGGGCTACTGTATGTGGTCTACACACAAAAAATGATAATGAATTGCGTCTTCAGGATAGTAACATATTATTTAGCGACCCGTTCTTATAAATAAGATTCTGAATGTGGCCCTTGAGCCAGGGGTATGCCTGTGAAAGTAGACCGTAGAATAAGCCAGCATCAGGGGAATTGGAGAGGAACTGAGAGAGAATCAAGTCAAGGAACGTGACCCACTGATGACCGGGCCCGATTACACCCAGCTTTTACAAACCAGTGGCGTCATTAGGATAATACCTTTCTTTGCGGGAGAAAAGAGAGAGAGGAGGAGTGTCGATAAAAGAGATTATACATTAAAATTAGGTTACTGTTTTCACAACAATTACTATAATCTTGTATAGAACCCACAATAAAGTACTCTTGTCGAACAGGTTATAAATGCCGGTGTTTATTGAAATCATACATCATATTGAAATCATACATACGTATGGTTAACGAGTTGGCAATGAACCATCAGAAATCTGGTCTAAGCTTTGTTGGTCAAGGTCATCCGATATATGAGAGAGATATTGAAATATAAAACGAGCTCGTGTTGATCAAAGTGCCTGCGTTCCTACAAATAAATAATGTGTGAACTGACTGTACAAGGTAGCTATCTTGTGTTTAACAGATTGTACAAGGTAGCTATCTTGTGTTTAGCAGACTGTACAAGGTAGCTAGCCAGCGTTGAACTGACTGTACAAGGTAGCTAGCTAGTGTTGAACTGACGTTACAAGGTAGCTAGCTAGCGTTGAACTGACTGTATAAGGTAGCTAGCTAGTGTTTAACAGACTGTACAAGGTAGCTAGCTAGTGTTGAACTGACTGTATAAGGTTGCTAGTCAGCGTTGAGCTGACGTTACAAGGTAGCTATTATTGACTCACTTTAAGCTGACCTAATGTAAACAAAGCCACGTGGAAGTTTATGTCCTGATTTGCTAATGAACGGACTGTCAATGTTATCCTTTCACTATATAGACCCTCCTTTATTTTGTATTAAACTTGTTTTAAAATAACATTAGAAAATTATGATTAATATAGCTAAAATTATCCCTTCATTTGATTTAGTAATTATACTTTAAGCTTTGCAAGCGCTTTTCGAATACCAACAAACTCCTGACTCAGCGGTAAGGCACCCACTGGTACAGTCTTTATCATATGTAAACGTCAAGCAGCAACGGTTAGTCGACAGTTCATCTCGGCAACGTTAAGTGATGATTGTGAGTGTTGAGTGCTTCATGTGTATTTACGGCGTTTGCCGAGTCTGTCCCGAGTTTTTTTAAACATAAGACAGGAAATTTAAAAGCACTAAAAATACATAAATTCGTAGCGACCTACTTTACTATGATACTGACTATACATGGACCCGCCTAATTAAAATATTGCACAGGTGTTCCACCAATCATGTATTTCCTTCCGTAGTGCTATGGAAATGTTTGTTTACTTCCGGTATCAGGTTAGGATGAACCAATAATAGCGTTTAAATGACTGTACAAGGTAGCTAGTTAGTGTTTAAATGATTGTACAAGGTAGCTAGCTAGTGTTTATTTGACTGTACAAGGTAGCTAGTTAGTGTTTAAATGACTGTACAAGGTAGGTAGCTAGCTAGTGTTTAACTAACTGTCCAAGCTAGCTAGTGTGTAACTGGCTGTACAAGCTAGCTAGTGTGTAACTGGCTGTATAAGCTAGCTAGTGTTGAACTGACTGTACAAGCTAGCTAGTGTTGAACTGACTGTACAAGCTAGCTAGTGTTGAACTGACTGTACAAGGTAGCTAGTTAGCGTTGAACTGACTGTACAGGGTAGCTAGTTAGTATTTAAATGACTGTACAAGGTAGGTAGCTAGCTAGTGTTGAACTGACTGTTCAAGGTAGCTAGCTAGTGTTGAACTGACTGTTCAAGGTAGCTAGCTAGCGTTGAACTGACTGTACAGGGTAGCTAGTGTACTGGATCAATGGCGGACGTTGCAGTCGGAACACCGCCTGGGCTAGCGAGAGATACGGCCATTAACGTCTCCAGCGTGTTCACAAAACATATAAGGAGCTTATCTCCCAACCACGCCTTCACACAACTTCTGGAGGCAGTTAAGTCTCTGGTTTCTCCATATATATATATAACGAATGTTTAGATGACATTCTGTTTGATAAAGTGTTTGTCTGGAAGTGAAATATAGGAGCTCATAGAAACCTTAGGACCATTTCTTCAGATATAGGCATATTCGTGAATGAAGACTACATATCAAGGAGACGGGAAGACTTTCTAATGATATTGGACTGTTAAGATGAAAGCATTTCAAATAAAACTCAATGAAAGACGGTATCTTCTCAGTCGAGCTGGATGAAGGACGGTATCTTCTCAGTCGAGCTAGATGAAGGACGGTATCTTCTCAGTCGAGATGAATGAAGGACGGTATCTTCTCAGTCAAGCTGAATGAAGGACGGTATCTTCTCAGTCGAGATGAATGAAGGACGGTATCTTCTCAGTCGAGCTAGATGAAGGACGGTATCTTCTCAGTCGAGCTAGATGAAGGACGGTATCTTCTCAGTCGAGCTGGATGAAGGACGGTATCTTCTCAGTCGAGCTGGATGAAGGACGGTATCTTCTCAGTCGAGCTGGATGAAGGACGGTATCTTCTCAGTCAAGCTGGATGAAGGACGGTATCTTCTCAGTCGAGCTGAATGAGAGACGGTAACTTCTCAGTCGAGCTGAATGAGAGACGGTATCTTCTCAGTCGAACTGGATGAAGGACGGTGTCTTCTCAGTCGAGCTGAATGAGAGACGGTGTCTTCTCAGTCGAGCTGAATGAGAGACGGTATCTTCTCAGTCGAGCTGAATGTGAGACGGTATCTTCTCAGTCAAACTGGATGAAGGATGGTGTCTTCTAAGTCGAGCTGAATGAGAGACGGTATCTTCTCAGTCAAGCTGAATGAGAGACGGTATCTTCTCAGTCGAGATGAATGAAGGACGGTATCTTCTCAGTCAATCTGAATGAAAGACGGTATCTTCTCAGTCGAGATGAATGAAGGACGGTATCTTCTCAGTCCAGCTGAATGAAGGACGGTATCTTCTCAGTCGAGCTGAATGAAGGACGGTATCTTCTCAGTCGAGCTGAATGAAGGACGGTATCTTCTCAGTCGAGCTGAATGAAGGACGATATCTTCTCAGTCGAGCTGAATGAAGGACGATATCTTCCCAGTCGAGCTGAATGAAGGACGATATCTTCTCAGTCAAGCTGGATGAAGGAAGGTATCTTCTCAGTAGAGCTGTAACTTTATTACAACCTAATGTGGAAGAAATGGTTTCACTCACCAAGGCCAGCCCTTGTTGACGCTGTTGACGTAATATGACCGCACTTGAAATAAACCCAAGAAACACTCCGCTGGACTATCACCATTCTACTGAGCCGGTCTTCGAGCCTCGCTGCTGGCTATTTTGGCAGCTCCCCCCCTCCCTTCTTCCAAACAAATGAACTTCACCGAGAGTGTGCAGTGCGCGTTCTAAAATGTTCTAAAATCTTCTAGAACTAAGTTGTGTGACTGGTGTTCTTTGGCCTACGTGTAGGTTCTAGAAATTTCCCCCTCCCAACCTATCCGTGCTCTGGGAGCACATATCATCATGATATATAAATGGTCTGAGTTCAGAGAAGAGAGACGCATTGAACTCTGGACTTTACGAGGTAAAGGCCTATTCATTATGTAGGCTCATCGTATTATTCAAAATTTTCTCTGGTTATAACTATTTACTTTTCAAAATTAAACGTCTCGGACACTCATACGGGTTTTATGCCCATTCTTTGCATTAACAAACTATTATTGTTAAAGTTGGGACATTTTATTGTTATCATCTTTAATTATATTTGTGTTAGTTAACCTTAGGGGCCGCGAGCCATATGGGACAACTTCCCATATGTAGAACTATTATTGTTGAAGTTGGGATATTTTATTGTTATCATCTTGAATTATTGTTATGTTAGTTAACTTAGGGACAGCAAGCCAGACGGGGCTACAATCCTTGTATGAAGTTTATCAATATGGATAGGAAATCCCTTTGGTATCACCTTACAAATATTTTGGTTTGTAAACCTTAGGGCCGTTAGGCTGTGCATGTATTAAGGGGTCACTGGATTGGATTTACGACCATATTTGTGGCTACATGTCTTGTTATCTCAGCCTTAGTCTTAGGCAAGGTCTTGCTCTTTTTTTTTTATGGTTAAAACCATACCTTGACAGGAGACCAATTTAATTATGGTATATCGGCATTGATGGACGATGCCATTGTGGGCACCTAACGATGGGGCCGCCAGCCCGTTTTTATTGTATTAGCGCCCTTCTGGCCCTGGCAGGTTTTGTATGCCTTTGTCCTTGGGCTACGTCCAAGTTTTGTACTAATTGTTTTGTCCCTCTCCCTCATTGAGTTGCATAATGTTTTTGCTTAATAGATTTATAACTCTCTTGTACCTACCACTGAGTATCATTTGTGTGGGGAAATGATTGGGGTAGGTTACAGAGCTGGATGAAGGACGGTATCTTCTCAGTCGAGCTGGATGAAGGAAGATATCTTCTCAGTCGAGCTGTATGAAGGAAGATATCTTCTCAGTCGAGCTGTATGAAAGAAGGTATCTTCTCAGTCGAGCTGAATGAAGGACGGGATCTTCTCAGTCGAGCTGAATGAGAGACGGTATCTTCTAAGTCGAGCTGGATGAAGGAAGATATCTTCTCAGTCGAGCTGTATGAAAGAAGGTATCTTCTCAGTCGAGCTGTATGAAGGAAGGTATCTTCTCAGTCGAGCTGAATGAGAGACGGTATCTTCTCAGTCGAGCTGGATGAAGGACGGTATCTTCTCAGTCGAGCTGGATGAAGGACGGTATCTTCTCAGTCGAGCTGGATGAAGGACGGTATCTTCTCAGTCGAGCTGAATGAAGGACGGTATCTTCTCAGTCGAGCTGAATGAAGGACGGTATCTTCTCAGTCGAGCTGAATGAAGGACGGTATCTTCTCAGTCGAGCTGAATGAAGGACGGTATCTTCTCAGTCGAGCTGAATGAAGGACGGTATCTTCTCAGTCGAGCTGAATGAAGGACGGTATCTTCTCAGTCGAGCTGAATGAAGGACGGTATCTTCTCAGTCGAGCTGAATGAAGGACGGTATCTTCTCAGTCGAGCTGAATGAAGGACGGTATCTTCTCAGTCGAGCTGAATGAAGGACGGTATCTTCTCAGTCGAGCTGAATGAAGGACGGTATCTTCTCAGTCGAGCTGAATGAAGGACGGTATCTTCTCAGTCGAGCTGAATGAAGGACGGTATCTTCTCAGTCGAGCTGAATGAAGGACGGTATCTTCTCAGTCGAGCTGAATGAAGGACGGTATCTTCTCAGTCGAGCTGAATGAAGGACGGGATCTTCTCAGTCGAGCTGAATGAGAGACGGTATCTTCTCAGTCGAGCTGGATGAAGGAAGATATCTTCTCAGTCGAGCTGAATGAAGGACGGTATCTTCTCAGTCGAGCTAGATGAAGGACGGTATCTTCTCAGTCGAGCTGAATGAAGGACGGTATCTTCTCAGTCGAGCTAGATGAAGGACGGTATCTTCTCAGTCAAGCTGAATGAAGGAAGATATCTTCTCAGTCGAGCTGTATGAAGGAAGGTATCTTCTCAGTCGAGCTGAATGAGAGACGGTATCTTCTCAGTCGAGCTGAATGAAGGACGGTAACTTCTCGGTCGAGCTGGATGAAGTAGCCTAACTAATCAGTTAGGCCCTATGATACTCGATAATGTCCAAACTATATTTTGATGTAAACGGTTTGAGGCAGCAAAGCGACAATGCAAGTGATTGTTATAGTTTATAACTGTCGTATTATCTTTGGGAATATGTTTCTTCCCCTCCCCCCTCCAAGTCCCACATCGCCTTCCGCGGCATGAGCTAGGACAGTGTTTAGTAAGCAGTGGTACAAGTACCCCCTGGGGTACACGACGTACCACGAGCTATATATGTTGTATGATAAACGAATTAAACTTAAGTTTTTACGTTATTTAGAAGGACCAGAAGGTTACGTTGAATTGACCATGGCACCGGAAAGGGTACGCGATTTACGAAAGTCTGTGAAGCATTGCCCTGGGCTATGTATACTTAACCTGTGAATCGCGTGCCCATCGTGGCACGCGGTATCCATTGCTGTACCAAAATTAAATCCTCAGACTTTATTATTTCAACGGAACTACACAGTTGTCTTGCAAACTATTTTTTCTTAATTTATTTGAGATATCTAATGTGCATTTCCAGCACACGATAATTTCTATGAGCGAGAGCGAAAGGGACTACCAATTTTACCTGGAAAGGTATTCTTGCATACATTCCTTTTACATTCCACTAATAGACATGGGACCGACGGCTTTACTTCCCCCCCAAAGAAAGTTGTGCTACGGATTCTCATCGCTCAAGAAATATCCGCCGACCCCTACTGGGTTTGAACCCACAAACCTCTGGTTCAGAGGCGAGCACTTTACCTCAAGATCAACGAGGTAAACTTCAATTAAGTGATTTATAGGCCTATTTGCTGCGGTCAACAATGATAACATTTTATTAATATTAATATTATTATTATTATTACTGTTAAGTGACAGCTGCAGATCACATGACTTGACGTATGAATACGTGAAAGTAGATCTAGTAGCTTTTCTTCCTAGGAAGATAACATGTCGAGGCATTGGAGTTACGGCCTATTGACCAAGCAGAGGTTTCCACTGCACTTCTAAGTGGTTTTGTTACGGAAGGTCACGGCTTGAGATAACGCAGACCGACTCACGTGAGGATAAAGACACACACGAGACAGGCCAGGGCCCGGATTTTAATGACAATCATGTCATATGTTTGTTATATCACCGGCAATGTTCATGCGTGTATATATAAGTTCTATTCATTATAGCCTGGTTGTGGAAACGTAATTTTAAAAGTCATTCTTTGGTCATTTTGGATTTTTAGGTCATAGTTTCTTGGTTTGCGTTATTTATAGACATTTATGTTGAATAAGTAGGCCGATATTGTTAAATTCTATAGATGTTTCGAAGATGCATGGATACTCAAAACATAAATGTTTTCAAAACACTGTAATTGAATAAGAAGATACTTTGAGCTTCTACTGACCATAGGAATGGACTTGTAAGGCAGAACACATAATAATAGTAATACAGTAATAATAATAATAATACTTTTAGAATGTCTGGTTGTAAAGTACAAATTCCTGGAGAGGGTTGCGTTGGGAGGGGGTAGCTATTACTTCTCATGCAGACATTTGTAAATCAATGTCATAATATTCAGCAGAATACAAGAGTTTAATTGTTACATGTAAGCTTTTTATTTTATGTGTATCATTTAGTTTCTATTTGTAAATTGAGTGTTTAATTTATTCGTGTGCATTCGTTTTCGTTCAAATTTGTGAGTCATTCATTATTTGTAAATCTCAAGTAATTTTTGATAATTTGTAGGCCGCTTTTGGTAAGATTTCGGGAGATGCCGACAAACTATACCAAGGAAGGTGTCTGCGTTCCATAACAAACAAATGACGTACGGTACAAAATATTCCTGGTGACGTGGCTCAAAAAATGATTGGCTGGCTAAAACGCTTGTGGTGAAGTTGATTTAAGTTTAGAATAAGTTAAACTATTCTTTCAACCAGCCCCACCTTCAAAGTTACAGTCAGGCACACTATCCTATAGATCTACCTTCAAAGTGAGGGTCAGAGGTGAGAGTGAATCTGAGCCGAGTCAGGCCCACTATCCTAGCAAAACGCGATGTAATTGTATATATACGCCTCTACATTCCTATTGGTTGTATGTCAGAATGGGGCTAGCTGTGTGTTTAGAGGAGGGGGAAACGCGACGTGATGGACCTGCAATGTATTTGTACCAAAAAACGCGATATAAT
>CABFOV010002403.1:31132-53484 GCA_902141375.1 Timema poppense
GAATGTATATCGAGAAATAAACTTTTGAGTCAAGTGAGGCCTCTTTATATAGAACTTTCCCAAATAAAATGTTTAGAATACATTTTAGCATGATATTCCAGCATTTCAAGTATCAAAAATATTTTTTTCATTCATTCGAGGTATTTAATGTGCCCTTTCTGAACCCAATGATTATACCTGCATATGATTTATAGTTATTCGCTAACTAAAACCTAGAACAGACACAACATCCAGACCCCCGGCCGTTAATACCTCACTATGAAAAGGGAAACCTACATTTCAATAGTGATAAGTTTTTTAGTCATGCCAGGAATTAGACCTGGTACCTTTAGTTCTAGAGACAGACGTTCTACCAAGTGAGCTAAGATGTCAGACAATAAAAAAAAAAAAAAATCCTGGTATTGGTCGATACCAAGTATATACAGTGTTTAATCTAACTTAAGTCACAAATGTCAAAATTATTTTTAAAGCATTGTAATTAGGTTATTAAGTAAATGGGGGGTGGGGGGAACATTATGTCTCTCCCATCCTATTTTAAATTGCAATATTGGCACAAGATCCAATCAACTAATAGAAGCCAAAAAATAATACAAGTTTACTTTTTAGAAATATTTATAGTATAAAATATTGTTTATTACATTATATAACATAATTTAATTTATAAAACACAATTTTTGTGTAGTTGTTTAAATTTGAAACTGATCAAAATCGTGAGTAGTTCTGTAGTGCCTCCAAACTCATCTTACTTCCAAATGTTCCCTTGATCTGAAACAAAGAAACACACATTTAGTTGCTCATTTGCACACAGACTAAACATTAAGCTCGTCCAGTCTAGTAGGCCTGTGGTGGGAAGGTTAGGTTCACTGAGGGTGGGTTTGACTAAACAGTTTGTCATGCTTGCTCCACACAAGCGTGGATACATATGATATAAACCCTACCTTCCTCATTAGTTATTAATGGCAGATAGCCTGGATGGGTTGTAAGACACGAAGGTAGAAATGGTGAAAAAATGGAGGGATAGGGTATGTAACAACCAACTGTTGGAGCTATAGTGTGGCATTATGAGCATGTAAACTTGTTTCACTGCTGCTGTAGGGTAGCTACTACTGCGTGCTTGCAGGTGTTTATTACAGGACTGTGAGCGTGCCACGGTACAGTTTTGCGGACATGGTGTTTGTGTATGGGAAGCAAGTAAAAATGCCAGAGAAGCGGCCAGGATAGTTACTGTGAACTTTCTATCTTCTGACCGCGTGTGTAAGGCTTAGCAATAAATGCACATGTCAGTGTATTATGTCTGGCATCATTATCCCAGTTGCCTATCTGCCCCTGCGCATTTCCATTGCCATTTACACCTAGAAGGGATCCCTTCCAAATATGGGTTCCTTATATAAAAATGTTATATTTCCACCCGCCTACCTCCCCTATGGAGTTGAATCATTTGTTCATAAACACCTTAAAAAAAACACAGATATTTAGATTTAACATAACCCCTTAGATGTCTTCATTGACTCCAGGTTGAATAATTTCGGGAGCCGAAAGGTGACCAACACATTTAATCTAACAGGATATCTTCAAAATTAAGAATGTGCAGATCCCAAAATCCATATTTGCAACTAGGAGTTATTGAAAGTCTTAGGACGACTTAACGATGACATTCCTAGTCTTGCAATAATGTTTTTTGAATTGTATACATGCAAATTCCAGGTAGGGACTAACAGCTAGTTCATGACCCGGGAGTTTATTCAGGGGAAAACTGACTGATTTTCAGTTCAGTTGTGTCCGGTAATTAATCAGAGGACGTAGTTTAAAATAGGACCTCTGCGTGGTTTTAGGTTTATCAAGTATTAAAAGTAATTTATCCACAGTCATGTTTGTATACCAATCTAATAGTATTGTAGTTAATTATTGTTATTATTGTTATTTAAATTAGTCACTTTTAGAATACTACATATCATATTTATTGAATGTGTGGTGACCGACCACAACCATACCACTGGTGTAGATGGCTGAACAACGTCCATCTCAATTCCTTCCCATAGCTAATACTACACATCGAGGAACTTGTTTCAACAAGTTATATTACAGACACCTACAAAAGTAATAATAGTATCTAATCTTCAAAAGCTCTTAAAAAAAATTTGACTATTATTATCACCTTTACTTCCATTCGTCATATTCTTCTTCTTTGCTATCTTGATTATCAACGTCTACCTCCAACAGACCTTTCATGTTTTAACTTTGTGTCTGTCTTGCGTTCAGTAGTGTTGATCCTATGAGGAGGATAGCAGCCACAAAGAAATATCATAATGCCGATCACCTGAACACAACACATAACGGAGGAAAAGACTACATATTTCTAAAAGCTGTCACTTGAATGCACCCAACTATCTTTACGGAACATTAGAGTTATATCAATATTTATGATTAAATGGTTAATTATGTTTTATACAAATCAGTGAACACAAATCAACCTCAGGGTGGCTACAAAACTTTTATAATTAAATCCCCCTACCTTTCCAGGTTTCCAGACATCAGTTTTTCTTGAAAAATGACCATTTTTATGTTCATTACAATGAACAGATATTTACAGAAACAATCCTGTCTATTCTTTTAGCTAACCATTAGGATTATATGCCTATGTATTGATAACACTAATGGGTTAGAGATTAGGAAGGTTTAGAAGTGTATACAAATTTGTGTGGTGTGTGGGAAAAACCATTTAGTAAAAAACGCCCTCAGTATAACCTACAGGAGTTGAATGCTGATCACCCTGCCTTAATAGTCTAGTCTATTGCGAGAGAAGCACCTTAGACCATGTGGCTACTGAAGTGGGTATTATAAGTTGTTTTTCCAGTATTTAATGTTTTAGGCAATATTCGTGATATTGTATGAATGGGTTATAAGACAAACTCTGTACAACCACCTCATGTTAAGATTGACAATTCTATACAATGTATTTTGTTAACATTGAGAAACAAAAGAGCTTAATTTTGTTTAAATGTTTAGTTGTAGAACCATCCAAGTCCTGACGTTTCCTTATTTTTGATTAAACTCCCTGACATTTTCCAGTCTGTAATCACCACGAACCTGCAAATTTTGATTCAACTCCCCGACATTTCCAAGTCTGTAGCCACCAAGAACCTGCACATTTTGAGAATAGTTTCAGAATCAACAAAGTATGGTTTGGTAATGGACCCCCCAAATTTGAAAGAAACAAACTTGAAATATATTTTTCAATTTCAGAATGTACTCACCATAAGGTTACTTCATTTGTTCCATGTAAGAGCATGTCCCCCCTGTGTAGAAGATGGTTCTGCCACCTGAAATACCTCACTGTGGTGTGTACCAATACAACACCAGTACAAGAATAACATCAATGACAATTCAGATACTCGAATGATAACCATTAAGCAATCGGAAGGTTGGCAGCACTGTTGCTTTAGTAAAAACTCGTCACCATTCCAAATATTAATACAGCCGTGAATATAATATAGGATCATGTTAATATTTTGTTAGTTTAAAATTATGTTTTAAAAATCTTGTTGTGACTGTTTATTGCAGTTTGATTTGTTTGGAATTTATGTCTGTTAACAATATTTGTTTATTGTAAATAAGTTCCAGGGGGGCAGCTGTAGAATTTATCCAAGTGACTATGGAGCTAACTTTGTTGATGTGTTTAAACTTTACTACCATTTTAAATATAAAATTTGTTTTTTGAACACTTTTTATTGTGTACATATTACTTTTAAACAGAAAAATAAAAGTTTAAAAATAGTATATGTGTCAAATGGGCTACTGAAAAAAACCGATTAAAAGATAGTCAAAATAAATACAGGAGTAATTAAGTAAACTTTTTTCATTCACTAGTTGTTTTGAGCGTTCATCAATTAATGTTTAATATTTAAATCCATTAAAGTTTGACTTTGGTGAAAGTATTTTGGTCCAAACATTAATAAAAGTTATTTATTTCCTATTTGGTATTAAAAAAATATATATTTGACAATTTAAAAAAAGTACAGAGAGATGACCTACTTTTTTATTGTCATAATCTTCTTTCAGTAAAAAGCTACAACTTTTTAGAAAAACTACTTTTTAGACCCCTAGTAGTAAGGGTTGTTAGCCACACATACTAATTTATTGTTAATTCCAAAGAACTAGCAATTTAGAAGCATTCTAACACTTGAGTAAGGAGGAGCAAATTATATATTTTTTAATATCTAATTTGTTTGGTTATACAAATTAAATACAAATATTTTTAATGAGAAAATGATTGAGTAATGAGAACCAGCACACCACATGAAGACAACTGATCTTGCCCATAGAATAGGCTTTTATAAATATGACACCTGGGACAAATATTTATTTTGTTCCAGCATAGTTCATTCACTCAAAATATTTTGGAATATATATGTGTCCCTTTCACAAAAAATTGCCGTCTGTTCAATCTGTCCTATTTCAATTAGAACCACTTTTAAAGAATGATGTGAATCCACATAACATACAATCAACTCATGGCTTTATTTATATCTTTGTTAATTAAAAATGAGCACTCTAGTATTTATTGAATTAAAATAAAGGATAAAGGTTTACAAAATGACACGGCATCAATAAAATAGCTGTATGTGTTGTGTAGAATTGTAGACATTGTTATTAACTATGTTGATAACTCGTGACCACTTTCTAATCATTGCCTAGAAATGCCTTATCCAGTGCACTAAGAACATGAAATAATAGCGGGATATTACCAGACCGAGTAAAGTGTACCTCCTGAGGGTTGAATTAGCCCTCAATTCTCTCAAGACTTTATTATCATGTCCAAAATTGATTTTTAAACTAAATAAGCAAAAAACAAATTGGTATGGTTGGTTAACTTTGGTGTTGTAGAATTATATTAATGAACCTCCTATATAATACATTTATTTAATAATACCAAATATAAAAATATTCCAATAAATATTTGAATTAAATTAATTGCACCCTGTTAACACAGTTATATGGGATGAAAATAGTTTGGGGGTGAAACCGACACATGGCATTATAAAAGCTAAATGTTATTTTTACAAAAAATTGATTTAGTCAATTATTTTGCCTATTGTTGTTCAATTTAAATAATTACCTGGTATAGAAATGAAAAATGTGCACCAACACCTTTCCATTCCCTTGATAAAAATGTTTCCCCTGGTATCTGGTAATTTAGGCTAAATGTGTTTTTTTGTTTTATTCTTACAGATAATTAAATTTAATTTTTAGTAGGGACTCGTGCAATCAAATTAAATTCAACAACCCAGGAAATTGTGGGATATTAGAATCAAGGTGAGTACACAGTTCACTCGGCCAGGTCACGGGCTTCATCTAAGATATATATATTTTATTATAATTATTTTGAATAATTTGTTTGTCACAATTAATACCGTTCAAATTTAAACAATTATTACACAAAAATGTAAACACCTCCACATCATTAAACATGCATTCAAATATGAGAAAAGTACAATTATTATCAGTTTACAATATGAAGAATTGGTTTTTTTTTTTTTTTCAGTCAACACAGACATTAGCTCATAAACATCAATTAATTTTACCAAAAATAAAAACCCTTTCAAAATTGAATCATGTCCAAATGCAAAAATGATACTTTTCTAAACTCATTCCAATGACGTTAAGAAACAAAATGTTCTTGAAATGACAAAAAGAAAAAATTAATTCACAATGTTCAGTCTTTTAGGAAATAAAAGTAGAATTTTAAATAAAAGGTTGCATATTAAGTGATTAAAAAATCCCTTTTTCTTTTACACACACAGACATTGAAATTTCAACAAATCCACGTCCGAGATTCTAGAAAATATTTTTCTCTCTCATACCAAATCACAGAGAAAAAGGTCCTTGGCCTCGCCCTTTGATGACCTCCACCAGAACAGCCTATAAAAGACTGCCGTGCCAGATTGACGGCCGTCACTAATCGTTATCACCCCTGAAAACACTCAAATAGAATGTTCATAACCGTCCATAGAAAGATGCGCTCAAAATTATATATATATATTATGCACATTAATTTCACGCATTTTTTTTTTATGCAACCACTTTTGAAAGTTCATTTTTTTTTAAAAAAGAAGATATTTTAGAAATATTGGGACCACAATGAAACATTAAAAAGTCTTTTACCGCACGAATATCTGAAAAAAATTATACAGACAGGATGAGTGAATGGAAGTGTAACGTGAAAACACACATTATAGCCTACTCACTATATCTACTGGGCAATGAATTTAGAAAGCATATACTTTTTATATAATGGGAACAACTTCATTAAAATATATTATGAAAATGTATATTTAATATTATATGAAATAAAGTCGTATTAAAATATCATTTTATATTTGATTTGGTAAATATATAAAGGGAAGTAGAAAAATTATCAAAAATGTATTTTCTTGTCTATCACAAGATGGGGGATTTTAAAGATAAGTTTAAAAAACCCTATTAAACTAAGGCAGCACAATATATTTATGTCTAAAACTAAAGCAGACACAAAATGTAATCACTTATATATGGTCAATTTTTTCTGACAAGATATTTTTTCAATTTGTATTTTTTTTTTTTCATTGAAAAGAAAGACAATATGAAAGAAAATTAATATATGTATACATATTTACAGTGAAGAAGCAAAGAAAAAATTACCAATAAAGACAACACAAACCTCCCACCTTTCAGTAAACGACATTAAAAATACGAACTAATAATACAAAAGATAAAATGCTTCTATATTAAGAAATAAATCTAAATATGCATCTTGCTCATTTATTCAAGACTACAGTTTATTTTTTCAGATGATTAAACACACTTTAGCTAGTTACTGACAGAAAGCCCTCTCCCATCTCCCCTAAAGTTGACATCAGTCGAAAAGTTTAAAGATAAAACCCAACCATTGTTTTCTTACAATTATTTTAATGTCACAATTCATGTTTCCTTTCCCGTCGACAATAATACATAAAAAGGGCTGAAGTCTGTCCAACTTACACAAATAACAGACAGGATTTCAATGACTAAGTATGTTTTTAGGTATTTACAATGTTACTTAGTTTATTGGGCAACTTTTGTTCATCAAAACTCTTTCAAAAATTTATTAGATACATTAAAGAACTAAATAAACAAACAGTTAAAGAGAACAAATCGTAGAAGTGAATTATAAGCAGAGATTTTGGGTCGACAACATATTTCCAACTTTTTATTCTCATGTTTAGAAATAATAGTTTGTGATAATTAGTTTTAAAAGTGGAGCTAAGTAAATCTAGATTATTTTTAGCACCCCATTTTACTACCCAATTGGGTTATACCCCTACATACCAATTACACTAATGGGTTCTGGATGCTTAAGCCTGTGTACTAATTATATTAATGTGTTAAATATATGAGTAAGGTTGAATTTAGAGGAAGTTTACACACATTTGCGAAGAGGGGTAGTGAGAAACCAATTAGAAAGAAAACACCCTCAGTAAACCCAACCGGGCTCAAACCCCAATTCTCATGTCATCAGCAGTCTAGTCTGATGTGAGAGTAACAGCTTATAATATGCATCCACAAAAGTGGTCGATTATTTAGTTATAGCGCCAATGGAAAGAGATAAATAGAAAAATAAATTATTATTAGTATTATTATTAGCACCGCGTCTTACTACCCGTTCGGGTTATACGCACTTACGCTAATGTGTAATGGTAGGGTGATTGTGAGATGAAATGGAGGACCTACAGTTTAACGTGGGATCCGAACCACGGTGGAGGCCTGGCATTCCCCACATTCACAAGATGTCTTGTCAGAGGTGAAGGAAGGGTTTGGTAATCAGATAAATCTGCCGGGACTGGGGATTGAACCCTGGCTGCCAGCACAGAAAAATAAAAAATATTCTTTAAGAAATATAAGCACTTTTTAATATTTGTTTTAAGTTAGGTCAAGATCATACTTGTGACCTCCACAGAAGCGATCAAATCACAATATAATGGCGACACTTGCAAGAGCAACCATTTGGAGGGTAAGGGATGCGACTAGTAAACCCGAGGAAATCCATTAGTGTAGCAGCGCCCGTCAAGTGATTATTGGAATATGGTGGTATAATAGAGCTAGTACCACAAACAAATCAACTTGTAACAAAGAACATAGTGCAATGGGCTTGAAAAGTATTTCTTAGTGTTGTGAATGCGTTGTCCAACCAAAATCTCTTTTACATGTAATAAAACAATTAACTAGAGACAAAGGGCAGTTGCATGAATGTGAGTTAAGTACCGCGAATGCGTGAGAACAAAGAAAACATGATAAGATGGTGAGCTTAAGCAAAAAAAAAAAAGGTTTTCTTGCTGGAAGATCTTAATGAATTAATTCAATCCCAATGAAGCTAAATTAACCTTAATAGGAAATTGTGAAAGCAAAGAATTTGATAAATCAGTAATGTTGGGCTCTCGCTATTTGTTCGGGTTAGGTGCATATAAACTAATTATGCAAGTGTGTTAGGGACAAGTAAAGTTGAAATTAGAGGAAGTGTATCCACATTTGCATGGTGGGAGAGTGTAAAATCATTTAGGGGGAAACCTACCTCAGTACACCCGGCCAGGATTCAACCCCCAATCCCCACCGTCGTCAGCTGTTCAGCCTACTGTAAGAGTGACAACCTTAAGCCACTCTACCACCGAGGTGCGTCTATGTTTTAAAAGTATCATGCTGTGGTTATTGGGGAAATATCTGACCGCTCACATACATACATACGTAACCACTTTGTCCAAAGAGGCTTGTGTCAAGTGTGGGTTGTTAGGTGCCTAATTTCTAACCAGGTTTATCAACCTGTGTTTCACAAACAACCCGACATCTCGAGAAGTTCCTATCTTATCAGATAGTGGTATTGTCATCTTATCTAAACCGCAAGAACCAATCTGACAAGATGATTCTAGGGCTATAAAAAACATATCATAGCAAGTATGAATCCTTCGAATTTATAATTTGATGCAATTCTTTTTATTATTGTAGGCCTACAACTAGCGTATTGTAATATCATAATTAAATAAATGTTTCAAATAATAAGGAAAAACCTACAAAACAAACTTAAAAAAAAAGACAAACATACATTAAGGCGGTGCTACACGTGCGGCATTCGCCAAATGTCAAATGTTCGCCTCTTCCCGAACTACTTGCCAAAACGTTTGTTGAATGAGACACATCTACACACCTGAGCCTGTTTGTCGAATCTCATAGTCAGGAGCAAAGAACATTCGTGCTTAACATGGAGGATGAAATAGAAATGGCTAGTAAACACCATCTACACCTGAGACACTTCTATAGCTTTCTTTTAACTTTATTTTGAAATGATCTGAAGTTGCCATTAAGGAACCTTTTTTTTAAGGTTGTTAATAAAACAATCCATGCCAAAATTATTGAATATGCTCCTAACCATCATATATATTATTCCTATTTTTATCTGTCTGGACTCCATATATCAATGCTCTTTTTCATAGAAGTTTAGAAAATTGCAATCTGCCCAAGTCGTTGGACCACACCATTGTCCCCACACAAGACACTACTGCAGACACAAATGTGTAGATGGGGCAGTCTATTCAAGATAAGGCGAATGTTTTTGTCTTTTGATGTATAATAAATTACAGACAACCGATGGGAAATGTTTGTAGTTCGACCAATACTGAACATTTTTCAAAACTCATTAATCCAGACTACGAGGTTTTTGCCAAGTGACAAACATTTGTTGCTCAGTGTTCGGCAATTGTCGCTTATGTAGCACCGCCTTAATGGAAAACATTTTGACAACATTTAGTCACTTAAAATAAAAATTTGTGAAACATTTTGCAGAAATCATTATTTTGTCCTCTTAAGGTTTTTTTTTGAGTTAGAATTAATTAAAACTCACAGCTTAAAATATGTGCCTATGACCGGTACACTCAGTTTATCCCAAAAGGTGAGCTTATACAACACCATAGTGGAACCAAGCAAATTAAGCGTATTAGCTTGAAGGGTACCTTACATAAGACTTTGCTAAGGTGTATTTAAACCTGGGACCTCATGATTAAGTGGAATCCAAACCACTCTTCTTGGATAGTTTAAACTTGCAGGTGTCATAAACCCAAGTGACAAAAGACTTTTGAAAGTATGAATCAAACCTTATGTCTTATTCAAAATGAGCATAAACCGTTTTATTGAAGAAAGTTCTACCCCAAGGAGGCAAACGGACATATTAATCTTTCAGTTGGTAAAGAGGATGAATTATGTGGGGATCTTAAGGGGCTTGGCCTGTAGAAGATAAAAAAAAAATAACGAAACATTGTTTTATGATGGGTTTAATGGAATTTAATTCTGTCATGCAATTGTAGCTTTCTTCTTGTGAATTATTAAGTTATCAAATTGTGCTGAAACTATGGGTCGCAGTGGTTTGTCGGCCTGGTACGCGTGGAAAAATAAAACACACTCAACACCAGTCAGGAACAGGTTGAGGTAGAGAGGAAGAGTTGGATAGAGTAAGGAGATATGAAGCAGCAGATCAAACATTTCATTTACTACCCAGAGCCAAACTATACAAAGTTTCCCGTGACGACCCCAATCTGTTGTGTGCTAATAAACAACCGACTTCCATGCATAAAGTAGAGCTGATCAATACACCCTAATCGAAGAAACTTTTGTTTCAAAATGAGGCAATTTAAATATATAGCAGAATACCGTCCATTCAACCATCGATTATCCAACAATCCGTTTTATCATACATGCTATTGACGTGACCTCGCCGCAAGAAAGAGAAACAAAACTGGGACACAAGCTCCAATCACCAATTATTTTAAAGGTGACTTTTGCATTTTGTATACTAGGATGTAATAAAAATTGCATTTATTCACCATTTAAATATATAATTATGTAATTTTTGGGGGACATCTGAAGAAGGAGACTGATGTACCCCAAATATTACATAATTAGACTCTAGTAAACAAAAATAAAATATGATAAAAAATCTAAATACTCGGGCAAGTGGCACAGTCACATTGAACTAATAATGCAGGGTGGAACTTGAGGATATTTTGTATCCATGAGTCCAATTTCAAGATACAGCATTAAGACAAATAACTTAATTTGGGTTCGAGAAAAAGTGCCTTGTCTATTATATGTTATAATTTATGACACCCTAAAGTTAACAAAATAACAAATTTGATAGAGAAATGTAAATGAGTCTAAGGAATTTTCATTAATGGAATAAAAATTAAACCAAACAAATGATGTTACAACATCAGCATGTCATTAAATGTACCTTTTCATGTCGGCTTTGAAATCACGATAAGAAAAATACCCTGGACTGAAACAAATGCGGCTTTGTCATACTTTGTGGCAACTAGATACGAACTATAAAAGCAACATGGCTGTAAATTGAAAATTCACAGACATAAATAACAATAAAGATATGCGGTGATAAAACAGGATGAAAGCTTCTATAATTCAACACACCCTAAGTTTTCTTGACAGTGTAACTTATTATTATTATTATTATTAGCACCGCGTCTTACTACCCGTTCGGGTTACACACACTTACGCTAATGTGTAATGGTAGGGTACACATTCACAAGATGTCTTGTCAGAGGTGAAGGAAGGGTTTGGTAATCAGACAAATATGTGCCGGGACCGAGGATTGAACCCTGAACCCCAGCACAGAGGTCAGACACCTTACCCTTAGACCGCCAGGTCACCCCAGTGTAACTTTGTTTGTTGACAGCCGAGGAGAGTAAAAAATGCCCCACAAGCTGTTTGCCTGATATTTTTTTCCCCCTTGGATATATTAAACTTGACAACTCGATTATCGAAAGCAAATTTTAAGCCACTGCCTCAACCAGACATCTTCATCAACGATTACAATCACACATGCATAACTGTCACTACTCGAAAGAAAAAATTAGTAGATATATTCGCAACAAAATATAGTAAACTTTACACCAAATGGGGCTTACTCCAGTTTAATTATGTGTTTCCCCTGCTAGCATTTCTCCACAACTTGCTGTTAGAGGCAACATGCAAGTGTGGAAGATTTTTGGCTTCCTTTTGTTAGGCAGGGTACCAAAATATATTGATTTTTTTAAATATGCATTTCTCCTTGATATAATAAATAAATAAATGATAATTACCAAAGAGTTTGTTTTCCCCAAGAGCACAACCCTTATCAGAATAGATGATGCCCGTTTTTCATTCCATGGTAGGAATAACTTTCTAACACATGCTTTGGTAGCCACGTGGTCTAACGCACTACTCTTGTGTTGGACTAGACTGCTGAAGATGGGAGATTGGGGTTCGATCCCGGGAAGTTGGGTGCAATGAGGGTGGTTTTTCACTTTCCTTCCATGCAAATGCATGCAATTAAACCTTCCTAATCCCTAAACCATTAGTGTAATTAGTATATTGACTTATAACCCGAACGGGTAGTAAGATGTGGTGCTAAAGAAAACTAAAAAAACTTTTTAACGTTAATGTTGATATCTTGTAAAAGTAGTTATATTTCATACATATCACAAAATATTTTACAGCGTTGGCAGTCATGCATGCAGGCCTATACTCCAGAAGGGAGAGGTAGTTTACTTTGGAGTAGGCAACAACAGGCCTTATAATTACGGTATAGTTGACATCTCTCTCCGCTGATGAGATGAGGTCCCATTATCGGTAAATTGTACACTTTACATGCTCAATCAGCAAGCAATGTCATACAGGAATATTTTGAATAGTGTGGCTTTAGGTATACATACCATATTATTTTTAATCTTTATAAAAAAGATAATTAATAGAAGAATTCAATTTTAAGTAAAGTTAATAACTATGTCAATCTAGTATAAATAAACATGGAAATATATATAATGCAATGTGAGAACCATAAAGGCTTCAAAATATAAGTTCATGAAAAAGTTTGGTAATACAATTACAAGTTAATATAATTTAAATAAACATACAATCACAAATTTTTTTAAGTTCTAACCAACATCTAAAAGTTATAAACATGTTTTAATAATTCTTTAGCATGTTTATAACTTTTAGATGTTGGTTAGAGCTTAAAAATGTTTGTGATTATATGTTTATCTAAATGATGTTAACTTGTAATTGTATTACCAAACTTTTTCATGAACTTATATGTTGATGCCTTTATGGTTCTCACATTGCATTTTATATATATCTCCATGTTTATTTATACTAGATTGACATAGTTATTAACTTTACTTAAAATTTAATTCTTCTATTAATTATATAATTCGTTCCTTATTAGCTATTAATATGTTTTTCAAAAATTTATAAAAAGTCTAAGTTTACCAGTAATTATTTATGTTAGGAAAATTTAAAATGTACTCTGGAAGTTAACACCAGTGGTCCTATTAATAGCTAACCTACTAAATAGCTCACGACAAATTATTTAGGGCTTGCCAGTATATACAACCTTGATTGAACACTCAACAAATGGCAGTAACTTAGTCATATATTTATTACTCTATGATAGGAAGTAGACCTGGACTTAAAATAAACTAAAATAATAGTTCTGGGGGCCTACTGTGACTACGTGGAATTAGTAATAAATCAGATTGTTAAATAAACTGGTAAAATACACGGAACACTGCTGAGACAGTGAGTGAGGCTCAACGCCGGTCACGGTACCGGTGATGGTCCCGATCTCTGTCCCGCTCACGGTCTCGTTCCCTATCTCGATCCCTATCTCTCCTTTCACTGGTACGCCAGAGGAACTCATCTACAGAGCGGTCATATGAGCGCTTGTCCGAATGGCTGCTGCTACGGGTACTTATTGGGGGGTACTCTGGGAGGGGCAGCCCATCATAGTACCGTGGGGGAGGAGGCATGGAGTCATAAGGAGATGGTGCGGATGAGACGTAGAGTCCTGGGGGTGGGGCATAAGGCATGGGAGGGAGCTGGTGTTGTAGTGAACGCATATAGTCGGCAACATAGGCCTCTGCAGCAGCTGTTGTGCCTCCCACATACGGGCGCACACCTTCCCGCGAGCCACCAAACCACATTGGGAACCTTTCTCGTGGACGAGATGTTGTCTTGTAAATGCCACCAGTGCTTCCTATCCTGCTCCGGCTACTAAGGAAAAACTTGCGACGGCCCCTACCAAAGGAAGTGCCCCGACCACGCCAGCCAAACGGCATTCTAGTCGAGAAGCGGGTTCCAACATTGCGAGTGTATCCTTCATTTCTGTAGCGTGCGCTACGGGCTTTCAGGGCTTTAGAAGCCTCCTTTGATTTCCTTAGTATTGGAGTCATCTCAATGCCTTCATCGACAGGGAACAAGCGGCAAAGCTCCTCTGCCACCTTGGGCTCTATTTCTTGCCCATCTCGTCCAATCTTCACGGGTTTGCCCTCGTTCCACGGATTGTACAGATGCATTGTTGAGTTGAAGGCCAACTCCTTCCGGCAAACCCAATCCACTCGGAATACTCCTCCAAGAGCTTTAGCAGAAAGGCCCGGCGGTAGCACCCATGAAATTGGTGCGACGTCTCTTCTAGATTCACCATGAAGACGAGCGAATCCTGCAAACTTACCACTTTCCTTGACAGAAAATATGAGCAGGACATTTCTCGACTCTCGAAAGGCTTGATTCAATTTAGACTCATTCTGCGGTAATGTTGACCAAACACCTTTTGCTTTAGAGAGTGTTACGTTTTCTGCATTGTTGCTCTTGATGACGAAGAAGCGTGCATCTCGGAAAAGGTAATTCAACTTTGTCATATAATCATATGATTTGGTTTTCTCCCTCGACTTTGACCTTTTTGGGTCTGGTGTTGGGGTTTTGCGGTCTCTAGAACGGGGTCTGCGGTGCCTGGAACGTTTACTTTTATGATCAGTAGAATCCGAACTTACAGAGCTTATACTTGGCTGGCTGGTACCACTTTCAGAAGAGGACGAGGTGACTTCACTTCTAGTATCATATTCAGGCATGTCTTCCAACTTGAGTTCATCACCCAGCTCTTCACCAAAACTCAAATTTAGATTTTCTCCTTCCGTATTTACTTCCATGTCGCCATCCTCCATTATAATTGTTGAACCTAAAATTATAGTTCACTTAATTAAGTTCATCACAATAAAACAAGTCCAATTTTTTTTATTAGAAAAAATATTAAATTTTATCACACCATATTAAAAAAGAATAGGCTTTAATACAAATATTATATAAACGACACGTATGAATTAAGTTTATCATCACATAAAGTTTATTTAAAAAAACAACAAAAAACATTTCGATAACATCTTAACCAAGGATGAAAATATTGCCGGCTATTAAATGACACTGAAGAAATAAACCAACTACAAAACACACTTGCCTTATAACACAAATAGAAACAAACAAAATTTCCTAAATTTTGCACGACGAATTGATTTCTACTCAAAATGATAACTTAAAAAGCACTTTTAATAAATTTACACGATTATAAAAGATATCAACGATCAACTCATGGTGACCAACATCAAAAACTTTAACGTATCTTAGCATTGATTAAATTTATTTTATTATTTTAATTTTCATGTTTATTAAAAATTTCAATCTGAAAGTGCGTATACATTAAGACCTATATAAATTAGGCGAGCCGAGACTGTCATGTAACATTTAATGTAACAAATTCGCCTAATCGGGACAGGCCTGCGGGCGCACCATAGAAACCAATAGTAGTGATCCGCCGGCTGTCAGTTTTTCCATCGAAGGGGATTCATCAGTCTATTGTCCGTTTCACTCTTACTCTGCAGTACAGGTCTTATAGAGCGCGCAGTTGCCAGAGCTCACCCACTCGAAATAGATGGACAAATTTTACATTCAAACTTAGCAAATCATACAAACTTTATACACGCTATGGCAATCAATTTGAAGTTTGGGTTGTCAAGAATTGTGTATTATTCTGTTTATTAACATATTAATGTCAATTTGATATACACTGTAAACTGTCACCTACAATGAATAGGTTGGAGATCGAATCCTTTCAAAGATGGTCTTCCCAAGTACATAGGTTTATATAAAAATATTTCCTGTTTGCATGTGAATGTGTGTGCACTTTTATAAACAATTAGGCCTACCTAATTCATCTTTACTATAGTAAAAGCTAAAACTCAATAATCACAATAATAATAAATTAATATACAATAGTTTTATAAATTAAAATACTGGTCATTATAAAGGAGGGGGGATTCTAAAATCTATTCATGGCACATTTAAGCCTTCTATGTAACGTAAATAACATATTAGTTTAAACCTAAAAAATACCTTTATGCTTCATCGCTGTTATGGGATTGTCCACAGGCTCAAGCATTTGAAAATATAAAGATAGCCATAGCAAAGCCACCTAGTCTTGCTTTATATAAGTGCAATAATCACACTATTTTGTCAGCTGAAGCATGATCCTATGGCCTTTGTGCAGTTTTAATACAACGCCAAGATAATGGATCTCTAAGACCTGTTAGTTACGCTTCTCGAACTCTCAGTGAATCTGAGAGAAAGTGGGCACAAATTGAGAAGGAGGGACTGGCTCTCACTTGGGCATGTGAACGATTTTCTGATTTTATTAGAGGCATTCATATAACATTAGTGACTGATCACTAACATTTAGTTCCTATTTCCCAACCAAAGACCAAGATTCTATAACCCCTAGGCTACAAAGAATTAGGCTTCGATGGATGAGGTATTTTTTGAGATTGTTCATGTAGCTAGTAAAAATCTACTAATTGCTGATGCTCTTTCTTACAATCCGCAGCCACTACTTTCCAAGGAAGATGAACTAACTGAAGAAGTGATGGCATATGCTAGGATCCAGCTCATGCAGTTTTGCCAAGAGGGGTGGCCTCTAAAGTCACTAATACCAGAAATGTGCTTACCATAGTGGAAATATCGAAACGAAATATCTCTACAAACTGGCCTTCTACTAAAAGGTAATAGACTAATAATTCCTAATTGCATGAGGAAGGAAATAATAAATTACATTAAGTTCATAAGGGAATCACCAAATGTAGAGCACTTGCTAAACAAAGCGTTTGGTGACCAAGATTGTCCACACAACTGAAAGATCTTGTTGAGAATTGTGCCAAATGTGCCAAATTTAGGATAAATCAATCAGAACTTTCAGACAAGATATGTGTTTGCTGGAATAGAAACAAATAAATGAGGCAAGGTAAGACTGCTACCTTGCTAGGTTTTACCATGGTATAGCTATTAGGTCCTAAGTTGCAACTATTCCTGGTTTCAACTATACACTTCTGTAGCTGCACATTCTTGATTTTCAGTGTACACTCTGTTCAACGTTCATGTTGGTCACTTTTGGCTCACTACTTTATCATTTAGGTTATAGGCGTGAAGGAAGTGTTACTACACCAGTTCCTCAATAAATTTAAAGGTGGCTCTCAGCTTGTATATTGCTTTCAGAAACCTTATATTAGATTTAATGTTTGATACCTAAATATAATTAAATAAGGTCTCTAAAAACGTAGTTACTTTTGTTCGAATGACAAATATTGTTTTACATGTCTTACGTTCAAACGATAATTTAGGTTCTAGTCTTGTAGGTAGTAATACTACATTAGCCTATATCAACTCATTTAAAGAAGAAACAAGTTATGAGTGTTGAACTTGGTTATGCTCTTCAAACCTTTTATTTAACACATTTATTTCATTTACCTAATCATACACTGATGTATCTAATATATTCTTACAAATTTGCAAATGACGTCAAAAGGCCACATTGCCTCGTGTGTGTAGGAGAGAACGAGATACCTGAAAGTTTCTCTTTCTCCTACACAATGATGTGCGGTTAGCAGCCATTGCTCTATATATATTCCATTCACCGTAGGAATTTACTTCTGAAAGGCCTTTTTCCCTACCATAAATCTACTATATAGTAGAATATTGGTAGGAAAAAAGACCTTTCAGAGAGTAATTCCTACCATGAATGGAATATAATATTACTGGGGGGACATCTGTGGCTGAAACTTTCGAGCTTTCGTCTGCATACCATTGTGTAAGAGAGAAAATAACTTTCGGGTAATTATTACTCTTCGACACCCATAAAAGGCAATGTTGCATTTTGACATCGATTATTAATTTGATTGAATATATGAGATACATCAATGTGTGATTAGTTAAATGAAGGGTGACCTGGCGGTCTAGGGGTAAGGTGTCAGACTTCTATGCTGGTGGCTGGGGTTCGATCCTCGGTCCCGGCAAAGGTTTATCTGATTACCAAACCTTTCCTTCACCTTTGACAAGACATCTTGTGAATGTGAGGAATGCCAGGCCTCCACCGTGGTTCGGATTCCACGTTAAACTGTAGGTCCTTCATTTCATCTCACAATCACCCTACCATTACACATTAGCGTAAGTGCGTATAACCCGAACGGGTAGTAAGACGCGGTGCTAATAATAATAATAATAATAATAATAATAATAATAATTTAATTAAAAAAATAAAACCCAATATAATACAGCTGGGTTTTTTCAACCCTGCGTAGTATAATCAGGCTACACTATACCATATCTTAGGGTGCGGCCGAAGGGAGGGAAAGTATGTTTACAGTTTTTATAGAATTGAACTTTTTTGGCCAAAATAAATCAAACATTTCTCCAGTAGCAACATAGAGTTTAGTTTTCTGCACATGACAATTTCAACAGATCTTGAATATCTCTCACGGATGTTCTGGAATTTTCAAGATGTCGATATTAGCATATGCAGAAAAATAAACTTATGTTGTTACTGGAGAAATCTTTGATTTATTTTGGGCAAAAAAATGTAATGATATAAAAACTGTAAAATTACCCACGCTCCCATTGACTGCACCTTAATATAGAAAGCCAAAATGTAAACAGTAAGGGTAAAGTTGCTGCTACCTTAAAAGTTACATCTAGTTTCTTGATTAGACTCATGCTGGGATCATGATCAACTTAAACTAGTATATGATCAGGATTCACTTAACATAATCCAAGGAAAACTTAAGACAATGAATTTTGACCATTTAAAAACAACTTGTTCACCAAATTGAAAAACGGTCCTTTAGGGCTTATTAGGCTACAAGTAATTGCAATAGAAGTTTACTGGATATACAAACATATATTAACTGTAACAGGAGGTTACCTCGTCTTGAGAGTACCTACATGAAACATGGGGTAAAAAAAGTACCAAAGAGTTTGTCTGCACACCATAAACAAACAAATGACACACTTTACAGGCCTGTTCATGTCATCGAAATAACAAATTAGCTTCTAAATAGCTGTGTTACTTGCTCCGGTGGCCACGTGGTCTAATGCGCTACTCTTGTAGCAGACTTGGACTTCCGATTGTAACTTTGTTACAACATAAATTCGGAGAAGTTGTATAACTCACCAAGCCATCCCCAGTTGACTCATTCCGGCACGACTACAATCCGACATACAGCACTGTCAACGTTGAACTAGCTTGAGGTCGGAGGTTCTCTGCCAGCCGTGTTGGCTGACCCGCTCCCCAAAACAAATGAGCAGCGTTGCGCGTGAGCTCAGCGCGCATCGGCGGCATATTCAGAACTTCTACGAACTGTGTGTATAGACTTATATGCGTGTGTGTGTACGAGTGAAAACTGTTCTGGAACCCTTACCCCTTTCGTCTCTGTTGCTCTCCGCACCCCCCGATAATAAATGGTTTTCCTATGATATTAGATATATAACGGTTGTAGTCCAGAATGTGATCACGCATTACACTCTGGGCTTTCGAGGCCTGACTATTAAGTAGGCTCGACATGTTTCTTTAAATCTTTACTATTCTAAATTTACTCTCCAGGACTTACATATATTTTTGATTATTATTATTTATTTGACGGTTTTCTGCCTTTAAGGCTATGGGATATTTGGATACCATGGGCGACTAGCCCATAGCTGTGCTCGTTCCTAGGGTATTTTGAGAATACCTTTTGACCCGATTGTCTTTATCTTAAATTTATATCCGCTTCACGGAAAGTTTCATGGCCTGCTTCAGCTAGTAGAGAGACAGTAACAAAATGTTCTGTATTATTTTCTGTTGTCAAGATCTATTTGATGTAAAAAGGATTGGGATAGTTTGTTATTAGTGGGCAATTTACGTTTAGAAGTTAGCTAAATGCGGGGCCGCGAGCCGGCATGGATAATATTTCTAATGTGGACATTTTGTTTGTTATTAAATTTGATGTAGTTTAATATCGTTGTATCACTTATATCTATGTGTTAGTTAAAGAAGGGGCCACGCGCCGCCAAGTAAATGTTTCTCTGGTAGACATTCTACTTGTTATTAGATATTAAGATTAATTTATTATTGTTGAGTATTTTGAGCTTTATATACAAATAATGAAAGGTTTAATACCGATGTTTAGGTTTGTCAGATGACAACTTGTGATCCTATTCTCACCTTAGGTTTAATGCTAGGGCACAAGCCCATTCTTGGCTCTTAACCTTTGATTATGAGAGGTGTAATTAATATTAACTTGGAGGTCAGTTCATAGTGTATTATCATTCTTTTCTAATGGCGCTTAAATTAGTTGCCACCTATTGTAGCTGTTTACATGCCCTTCTGGCCTTGGTGGTTACCTATGCGCCTACCAGCCCATTTGGCTTGTTTACTTGCTCAGCGCCTAACGCTTGTATGTTCCACTTCCTCATTGAGGTGTATCTTGATTGTTTTGAATAAAATGTATAACTCTTGTCTCTACCTGTGTTTGTAATTTGTGTGGGATGATGAAAAAGGTAGGTTATACGATGACTGATAGACCGAGGTTTGAATTTTGGTCAGTTGTACTGAGAGTGGTTTTTCCAGAATGGTTCTCCACTCTCCCTTCACACAAATGCAGGTACACTCCCAAATCCCTTAAACCACTAGCGTGATTTTTACATAAGTATATAACCCAAATGGATAGTAAGATGATGTGTCAAAAGATATAGCTGTGTTAATGTTGCTCACAATATGATTGGCTGTCTAGAACAAGTACCCTTCACTTAATGTGAAAGTTCTACCTGAACAACTCTAAGTTTAGTGAACGTTAAGTAAACTGCATTGTGATGGCTTTCATTTAAAAACATGAGAAACATGAAAGTTAAGATAATGCTGATTGTGAAAAAACCCACCCAAATTGTTACAGCCCACTAATTAAGGCTTATATATTCAATTATAATTTGCTTTATCAAAATAAAGGTTAAAAATTTGAATTTACCAGACAAAAAAAAATATGATAGGTGAAATTAGGATTTACCTTATCACAGTAATTAATTTACTGCTTTATGTGTGTGAGTGGATGTTTAGAAAGTGCATTGAAAGTATTCCAAGTAATAAATACAACAATGCTTATGAACAAATTGAATAAGAGGTGGACATGTTAACTTAAATTTAATAGCTACACAAAACTGAGGGAAGCTTGGGACAGAACCTGGGACTCAAAAAGGAGAACCCTCCATCATGTAACGCTGATATGACCCTATCAATACAAGAGCTGGCTACAGCCCCCCCACAAAGATAAGTTACAGGAAACTGTCACACTCTTCAGCAAGTTAATATCTACAAGAGATAAGTTGAGAATGTCGGAAACAGACACAGCTCTAGAGCTTTATATTGGCAGTTGTTGTTAACATTCACCATCTTGGTGGTTTTCAAGACCGGTTAGTTTCCATACAAGTGTGATAAGCTACATCCTATATTCGACACAGCTTGCCTCTACTGCTGATGCCAGATTCCATACACATCCATTATGACAGCTAACAAGCCTACGGCTCTCAACAAATTACAGGTCGCTCGTACACATCAAATGATAGGAGTGCTAAAGCGCGTGTTGATGTTGATTCTGTTGCTTTTCCTTTTCCACACAACACATCTAGTCATGAATCATCAAGGGAAGAAAGAACAAACACTAAATAGGACCAGCGGGACAGTGGGCACTATGAATAAAAATGTCCCAAATGTAAGTAGAAATTAAAACTCACCCCGCTATTGTAGTGACATTTAAAACCGGGTTAAAATAATTTGTAGGGAATAAATGAATGAATAAGCCCCACAGATGTACATGCACATAAAAACATAGTTCCAGCTCTAGGGAGGGTTATTTATTGTTTGGATGGAAACAGACAAAAACCCAGAAATGAGGTAACTTATATTTTTACTTGGTACAAAAACGTTTCTTCACAATTTGTTCTCATTAAAATGAACATATCTAGAAAAAAAAGCCTTGGGGGCCTGAATACTAAGATTATCTTCCTTATAAAACAAACAATTGACACACATCTGGGTTAACAGACCGACAAAAGAAAAGTAATTACATCCTTACAAATCACATTTCAATATAATTTTAGGAGGGGTAGTAAAAAAAAAA
>CABFOV010002403.1:54039-70063 GCA_902141375.1 Timema poppense
TTATATTTATATAACAAATTATTTAAATGTGAGTACAATAAATGAAATTTTGTTAAAGTTGTACCCAACTATTACCCACATTTTGGGAGACACCAAAATTAGTACTTGCAAGACAACTTAGCTTCTGCGCCCACATGACGCCATGTTTCCTCAAACTCATTTAGCCGCCATTATTTAACAAATGTTAAGCATACTTACCACTCGCTAGGTTGTAGCGCTATCAGCAGGGCTTATAAGCATGCACGCACCAGTAAAAACAATACCAACCTTGCGTGTTCTGAATAAAAATATATTTATTCTACATATAGCTTGGCTGGCGGCCGGGGTTCGATCCTCGGTCCCGGCAAAGATTTTTCTGATTACCAAACCCTTCCTTCACCTCTGACAAGACATCTTGTGAATGTGAGGAATGCCAGGCCTCCACCGTGGTTCGGATTCCACGTTAAACTGTAGGTCCTTCATTTCATCTCTCAATCACCCTACCATTACACATTAGCGTAAGTGCGTATAACCCGAACGGGTAGTAAGACGCGGTGCTAATAATAATAATAATAATAATACATATAGCTATCTGGCAGATAAATTCAGTTCATAAGACGCATAAAACATTAAAGTGGCAGATAACTTTAACCTCCCAATAGCAATATTTATCCGGTGGTCACAAGACCGGCCCTAAGAATGTAGAAAACCCTATGTTAATCTGAGCGTAATTTTACAGACAACCACTATTCTAGTTTTCTGTGAGATCAGCTCTATAATAATGGGATCAACTGTCTTGACAAATTGTCCTAATACCCAACGATTCCAGTATAAAGAAAAATGTCTTTCTTTAGACCATAGTTATATCTAATATTAATTCTTGTGTATCACAAACTGATACATGGCTATCCACAGGATTAGTCCTGATAACTGGCGCGCAAAGCCAAAACTACCGATTTGATTCCCTTGTCCAGGTTGTCATTTTTCACTTAACTGAATGAGATTTATCTTTGTTTAGTTTTAAGAATAATTTATATTCTTTAAACCAACTATAGGCTACCTCCAAATTAATCAATTGACAGTCATTATTTGATAGGGTAAAGGCAAGAACATAATAACCTCCATAAATTTAAATGGGATATTACTATTTAAACTTCCATAAAATTCGTAAATCTAATTATCCAAAATTAATAAAATATCCCTTGATTATTAGCTATACTCAAAATAGCGACCGACTCTAAGAATCACTTCTAGTTCAAGAGGTGAGCTACCAGAAATTCATGCCAGCACGTTTGTCCATAAAATAAGTTTTCATGTTTGGTGCTAGCCTAAGGGTCAGACAGGCCATTCGATAAACCTTATAACACCTCGTTTTGTCAGATGCTTCCTAGTATTATCTAAGTTATTTCATTCTAACTTCACTTTTAACATCACATCTTAAAAGCCCCAAGTCTAATGTCAATCACGAACTCCCAAAAGTATACAATATCACCTGCCCCTTAACCCTGGCCACAGACATCCTGAGAGATCAACCAGGCCCACATAGTAAAGATACATGAGGGGGTGGTGACAATATTGATTTATTAAATACTAGAGTTGGCTCAAATCAGAATGTTTAAAAATGTACAATTTTAGTTTTAGTAGAGTAAATTATCATATTGATAAAATGTTGTCCTTTTTTGTGATTTGTTACTCTCTCAACTACACAAGTCTATATAACCTGTTTCAAATTGTTATATCAAGGCAAGGTCTTAATAATTGTATTCAAGATTCTTTTTTGAGAGAAATCAAGAGTCTCTATTAAACAAACATTTTGAAGTTTGAAAACAGAAGATATTTGTATTAATTTCAAGCCCCCAAGTGTGATTGTTTGATGGCTGAGGTATTAATAACTAACAAAACAAGCCAGTTTTGAAACAAGACGGCAAGTTTGATAATCATGTCAAGGTGTTTTTAAACTAAAATCAAAATAACAAAATCGGTTTTCAAGGAAATGTGATTTCGGCATACAATCTTTACACTTTTTAGTTGGATAATCTATTAACTAATTTAGGGATTCTATAACAAAACTCTAGTAAAAAAAAATTTCAATAGTTTTTGAAAATTTGATTTTTTTATAAGTACCACAGGATGTTACGAGTTTTTAGTTTTCATCTAATAGACAGTTACGAAAGGCCAAGCAAGCTGGTTATAGGAAATATATGACTTTGATAAAAAAAGTGGCCCAGACCACAGGCTGGAAACAGCCCTAACTACTCCAAACTATTTTACTATTAAAATATGTACAAAAGAATGGTCAATAGCATTTAACTAAAATGGAAATCATTTTATAAGTGTGTGCAAGCTCTAAATTTATATTTCTTTAAAATACAAAATCAGACAATCACACTTGGAAATAATGGAAGTGAAAATATCAAATAAAAAATAATCCAGAAATTGAAAGATTGCTTGGCCCTCATTTGCCTATAAGGCTTTTCAAATTCCGCCAACATCAATTCAATTACATATTTTATTTTCACAAAATCATGTAGTGTTATCATATAACCTAATATTATTATTATCACCGTGTCTTACTACCCATCCGGGTTATACACACTTACGCTAATGTGTAATGGTAGGGTGATTGTGAGATGAAATGGAGGACCTGCAATTTAACGTGGAATCCGAATCACGGTGGAGGCCTGGCATTCCCCACATTCACAAGGTGTGATTAATACATGTCTTGTCAGAGGTGAAGGAAGGGTTTGGTAATCAGATAAATCTGTGCCGGGACCAAGGATTGAACCCCGGACGCCAGCACAAAAGTCCGACACCTTACCCATAGACCACCAGGTCAACTTTTACCCTAATAAAAATAAAATATAACTATAGTATTAATTTTAGCATGAAATAAAAAAATGGCAAATATCTGCAAATAATTTAACTAAAGGATTTGGAATAGAATTTAATCTGGCACACCTATGGACATTTTTAAATAAATAAAATAAAAAGGAATGTTTGTTTTTAAAGGTTAACACAAAACAAAGTAAACAAACAATTAACTACACCTATTCTTGAATCTGCAATTTGGATTCAATCCCTTGATAATCTCAAGTTTCACTGGTATCAAAGTCTTATTTTGATATTTATCCCCCCCTTTCCCCGAAAATAAAGTGAAGATGATTCTGATAGGCGAGAACAGTTTTGCAAAGAAATGATCAAATTATTGATGAAAATCTAGTTATTAGAATGTATCTACTATTCTGACGAGTGCACTCTTTTCCTTAGGCATATTTGTAAATAAAATGTCTTTATTGGAATGATAAAAATCCTCGTATTTTTAGATTGACACACACAATGGCATAAAAAAAAGTATGGGTATGTATATCAGGTGATATGATTATTAACATCTTAGAAAACATTATAAAAAGGTTTTATGATTATGATTCTGATGTTTATTGACAGAAATTCGACAGGGGGAAACTACTTGGAAATGAATGAAGAAGCTATTCATCCTCACATAGTGCATGCATGCCTTTTACATTTTCAGCAACAGGGAGTAACCCCCCACTCCCTCGCGCTACACATTACTCGTTCGTCAATGGTTATGGTTAGTAAACAGATTTAATGGACAATGGATTGGCAGAAAAGAACCGATTGAGTGGCCAGCAAGGTCACCTGATTTAACACCTCTAGATTTTTTCATGGGGACATTTAAAGTCCATTATTTATTAGACTTAGCCAGCAAATATCAACGAGTTAAGAAATAGAATAGCAATGGGATGTAGAAGTATTACAAAAGCAACCCTACGAAACATCAAAAGGGAGTTCAAAAATTGACTATCATTGTTTATCTCAAAATGGAGAGCATTTTGAAAACCTCCTTGAAACCTATAATTAAAAAAGCTTTTATCTCAATAATTATTTTACAAATACACATAAACATGAACAAACACATGTACCTTCCCAAACCATGTTTGAATAGGCCAAATTCTAATACCGCGCCCGGTGCTGGTGACTCAAACTTGTGAGGCTCATTATTCAGGATAGCTTTTACTTTAAAAAGCTTAAAATCACCATTTTTGAAAATGGTACAAGGTGATCTACAAGAATATGTTATAAAAACTAGGGAGTCCCATTAAAGATATCAAAGTGACCTTAACGTGACTTTAGCAACGCCACCAAAGGTCATACCTGCCTTACCACCTTACTTCCCCTTAAGAACCAAACCACTTTTGTTTAAAATGCTTTTATCTCTAATGCCTTGTTTTTGAGATATTTTGGTGGAAAGTTTTTAAATGAACACCCAGTATAATAAGTTGTAATGTACATAATAAGTTTTAGCACAATTTTTTTTAATTGGGACAAGAATATATATTGTAGGAGTCTTATTCGCTATGAAATTATATCTTAAATTTGAAATAAATTAATTATACCAGAAATTTGAGAAAAAAATCAAAAATTTGAGGCACCCAAATTTTTTGAGTTTACTAAAAATCTTCAAGTCAAGTTTGAGCCATTACTAAAATTTGACTTAAACTCGATGTGTCTTTGAATTGAAAAAATAGACTTTGCATTCGCCTATAGTGTGGTGTGTGGATGAATTGTATATTGTTAATGTGAGGTTTAATGCTGGTGAAAAGATTGAAATTCTAAATGTTGAGGAAGAATAAAAAAAATCAAGGTTATTTTATCAGAATAGAAACCAAGAAAAAGCAGGAATTATTACATCTCTAAAAAATGCTGTCTCTTGGTTTCTGCCCCTAAAAGAGACTTTGATTGTATCCAACAACAAAACGTTTTAGTTCTATTAATTGTCACAGAACCCCCAAAAGTTGCGCCGCGACCGAGTTAGTAGAGTCTGCGCTCGGATGCGAGGCCCACAACCAGACATTGTTCGTCGCCACTTCCTAATGGACCGTGCTCACAAGCTGCTGTACTGTTGGATCCACAAGGTTGCTTCCACATCGTGGACAGCGGTCTTTAGTAGTCTTGCCAACCACACCCACGTGCGACAATATTACAGGTGAGAGCTCGTCACAGGGTGGGTGGAAAGCAAGTTGAGGTAAACATTTTTGCAACTTTTATTGGGGGTGGGAAAGATCATAGATGGAGGCATTTTACAAAGAGGACCTGGCCACAGTTTATGATGATGAAGTAATCTCAACAATTTTTGAATATCTATCACAAGCAGTGCATGATTTGAACAATACTTTTATAATGAAGAGAAAAATTCTTGTTCAAACTTTGCAATGCCGATGAGAAATATTCAAGAACTGTTAAGTGTATCTATCACATGTAGAAGATTAAATTACCACATTTCTTCAAGTCTTAAGATGCCATCTATTGTAAGATATGCCTTAACTTTTCAGTACCTCCAAGATAAAAAAAGTTTTTATTACAGAATTCAATTTACTAACAATGGACTCAGGGTGTCTACCATCCTGGAAAATAAGGGAAAATGGGAACTAGCCAGGAATTTGAAGTGATTGGGAAAAACCTGGAATAAGTCGGGGAATTTAGTAAATTACAATAAAAATCAGGAAAAATGTGGTTTTACTCAAAATATGAAATATAATAATCATTAAAACAGTAAATAATAATGTCATTCAAATTGTATCTTTTTTTTTGTAGCTGTGTAATATATTTTATGATTACTAGTAAATAATGTTATACAAATTAAAAAAGCATGTTTAATTAAATTTAAAAAATTATTATTATTCATAAAAAAGATTAATTGAAAAATGAGGGTGGATGTGGGGGAATTAGGATGTGATATACTTTTAGTCAGTCTACCACTTCCTTTCAGTCTTGGTTTATAAAATTTTACCTCTGTTACTGTCATAATATCAGGTCGTATTATATTCGAGACCATTTATGTTTCATGTTGAACACCTCAAAAATTTAGTCATATCATATTTGAGGCTGTACTATATTCGGGCTAATACGGTATTCATTTTTTACTAAACTGTCTTTGTTACAAGTTTAAGGTGTAAACTGTAATTGTGAAGAACTGAAAAAAACCACCAGTTGTTTTGACCTTGAGCTTATTATTAGACTGGCTGCACTGTTCCAGCCATAACAGTTGCACTCATGGAATGTACAGGGGAAGGGGGAAACTGCTCTTTTCGATTTGACCTTGGGGTGACTAGCTTATATGCTCATAATAACTCCTTCTTTCTCTTTGTTTTGTCATTAAGTCTACTTATAGACGAGCACAGTCCCAGGTGCTACAAAATATACCTTGGAATCTGGAATTTTTTCTATGGAAAATGTTAGGCAGCGCATATAATATGAGAACAGTTTTTGAAAGAGTAATTTTAGGAGAAAAACATCACATTATATTCAAGCCAATATAGTATCAAGTTTTTTTGTTTTTAAGATTCACATAATTGTCACACACTACTCCCAAATAATTAGGCATAAATACGCGACGATTATGCGGTGAGATACGGTATGAATGAAGTTGTTCGGACAAAAGTTGCGAGTACTTGAGAAAGTAGAGGAAGCAAGGCTGACGGCATATAGACATGTAATATGAGGATGTTGTGAGCCCATGAGATAGTCGAGGAAGAAAGGCTGAGATAGCATGGACATGTAAGAATAGTGAAAGAAGAGAGGAAGATCAAGGCATTTTACTAAACTGACCTGGTCACAGGTTGGAAACAGCTCATGATGATGATTATGTTTATTAGCATCTTAATATAAGATGTACACAAGAAAGGTTGTTTTAGAGAAAAAAAAGCATCCATGTTAGTATAGAGATGGAAAAACCTGTAATAAATGGCATGTGTAAACTCATCTGCTGTGCACTCGATTGATTGAAAGCTTGACAAGCCCATCTATTGGTAAGACAAAAAACTTAGATTAATATGTATGAACACTGCTGCAGGCAATGTGTGTAGCAACTCTGTTTAAATAAAGGTCAAAGATAGTACAGAACACTCTTATTGAAATTTGGCAAATTACCGGTATTCTAAATTACAATTTTAGCACATCATAGATTATTAGTGAAATTTGACAAAATTATAGGAGTTTGAATTTGATACTAAATTATAACCTGTATTACATTTTAAAAATTATTGTGTCAGTCAATAAATGTATTCATTCCACACAGATCAAGCTAATATTTACTTTAATACTTCAATAGTGAAAAATACAAAATTAAAACCACTTTTATGTGTGGACAAATTAAATAAATAATTCTTGGTTTTTTTTTTATAAAAAAACTTGGGGTTGTCTTGTATTCAGGTAAATTTAGTGATACCTGACAACAAACACGACTTGACTTCAGGTATTTCCATGCCTGTAACAAAACAAAGCAAAACATAAAATAATAATGCCTAGTTTTTTCTCTCTACCCAGATGCACTCAATGGGAAGTTTGAAAAGTGAAAGTATTGTTATGTGACAGCAACATCATCCTTATCTTGCTTCAAATTTTTCAAACTTTACTTCACATTTATTATTATTAGCACCGCGTCTTACTACCCGTTCGGGTTATACGCACTTACGTTAATGTGTAATGGGAGGGTGATTGTGAAATTAAATGAAGGACCTACAGTTTAACGTGGAATCCGAACCACGATGGAGGCCTGGTATTCCCCACATTCACAAGATGTCTTGTCAGAGGTGAAGGAAGGGTTTGGTAATCAGATAAATCTTTGCCGGGACCGAGGATCGAACCCCGGCCGCCAGCATAGAAGTCTGACCCCTTACCCCTAGACCGCCAGGTCACCCTACTTCACATTTAAAAAGTGGGTTTGTCATGGGTGAGAGATATACCAATATGGTCATATACTGGTCCAGACATTACACACATGTCCAAACAAGGTGAAAGTAGCTAAAATGATACTTCAAGTTAGGGGAATTACCAAAAAATAAGGTAATGTGTTATAATTGGAAGATGGTACAGAATAGGTGGATAGAAACACACAGAAAACAAACACAATTTGGCTTTTACAATTAAAAGAAGAGCCAATTTCCCACTTGACATTAATACCATTGGACAAAGAAGTAATGGCCATCTCTTGAAGAAAATTGATCATTACTACTCCCTAATTTACATTCTACCTGAACTCATCAGGAGGGAGTGTGAAAAACAACACAACTTCCAAAAACAGGGGAGGTAAGGGCTCAGGGGGAAGGTAGATTTTTTTTTTTGCAAAGAATGAAATGATACTTGGATAGGAACATGTAAACGGAACCAATAATAATAATAATAATAATAATAATAATAAATATCAATTCTGAGCAACAACTTCACATCACAGTTTCTTATTCTCTTTTCTTTCCTCGCTTTCTTACAGTTTCCAAACCTTAGTCTATAGTCAACTAAACCCTAGACAACTAAAATCACAAACTTCTACAACAACTAGTCACCATCATCATCATCATCCTAACTCTAATCCTCTCACTTGCACACTTGCTATCTGTTCCTCCCATCTCTTCCTTCATAACCATTTATCTTCTTGGAATTCTCTCCCCTTCCATCCTCATTATGTGTCCATACTATCTCATCTTTATTTTACTATCCTTCAAATATAACCAAATTTTGGTAATGATATATTTAATTGCAGAGAAATCGCGGTGCTGGCCCCGAAGCACATTACCGAAATAACAAATACATCATCAAGTGTCCACTACTTCAAGTTCTTGCTGGTGCGTCACCCGTTTGTGCGGCTAGTTTCCGCCTACAGAGACAGGTTAGAGGACAACTCTCGCTTCACATCCCAGGCGTGGGTGTACGCCCCACAAATATTGTCCTTCACAAGACCAGGGCAGGACCACTGGCAACGTATGGCCACAATATTCCGTGACCACCGCCTAATGGTCGTCCCCACTTTCGAGGAGTTCATCCGCTGGCTACTCCGGACGCCCCCCGGACGTTATGATGCCCATTGGAATCGTTATTACGACCAGTGTGCACCGTGTTCCATCCGTTATGATGCCATCCTTCACCTTGATGGTAATGAGACAGAAGAACTGGACTACCTGTTGTCCCGAACAGAGATGAAAGAGCCCATAGTGCTCCAGGAGAGTTTTGGTGGACCAACAACGTTTCAGGTCACCTGTGACTACCTGGGTCAGCTCTCTAGACAACAAATCCACTCTCTCTATCACACTTACAAGGTGGACTTCCTCATGTTTGGTTATTCTAGTGACGAGTACATGTCCTGCGGTAAAGATGCTCAACTACTTTCCTAAAACACCACCCAACAAATATAAATATGTACGAAAACGAATAAATTGATTATGATTACCAACTCTTGTTTCATTAGTAGGCCACCCAGTAGTTAATAAATAAATTATGTCATTGATAAAACAAGAAGAAAAACCTAACGAAATTGCGGTTCAATTAATGTACTAGAAGGAAACAGTTATAAAATCAACCAATTGGGTTAGAGAGCAGAATAAGTATACTCTTAAATCAAAATGCAAATTAAAATTGTCAGGTTTGGAAAGGGAAGAGAAAACCACTCTATTAGGACTTGTTCGGGTGGGGTGACAATAACACTTCCCAAGTTATATAAGGTAAGATGGCACCAAACGGATATTATAAATCATAAATTGAAAAGAGGAGAGAAGACCAAGGCTTACACGCTGAAAACTGAAGGCCTCAAAGTTCACAATTAAAAACATAATTATGAAATTTTCAAAGTATATTAGACCCCTTCTTAAGCAGAAGAGAGTAAAACACCAACTGGACTATGGAAGCATGGCGGCTAGAGGTATATCATGCTCATCACTTGGATTCTGTTGTTGCCTGTTTCTTGATTTATTTATTTTTGCTAGGATTATGTTGTTTCCTATTTCTTGATTTTTTCTTTTTGCTTGGATTATATGGTTGACTGTTCAAACTTGTGTCTTGACTCTTAGTAAATGTATGTAGGCCACGGTTTATAACTGGGCGCCAAACTTTAGGGTGCGCACAAGAGGACCATATTTTTTAGGAGGAAACATATTTATTTTATTTACACAAGACTTAAAAGGTGAAAAAATTACACTATTATTTGTATTGTGTTTATTTTGCTTATAAAAATGTGAAATGTGTAAACCATGATTGATTTCCTGTCATACATGCATTCTAGTGTAGTAATTTGCAAACAAACCCTGAGTTACTTTAATTCTCGTCTGCCTGTCTTGGCGTTTCATTCCCACGCTCGCTGTCAAGTGTTTCATATGTAACCTCTTTTCAGTGATTATGTATGTTTTAAGTGACTCATTTCCAAATTTTAGTCTGTAAATATGAGTAGGAAATTAAGTGGTTCCAAGTTCAAAATGCGTGCTACTGAGAAAACAACAGTAAAGTTGAACTATTAAGAAAATTGTCGAAAATATAATCTTTTTACATCAATTTAAAACCTAATTGACTACTTCTAAGTGATCACAATGTTCTATAGCACTCACCATACGAGAGTCCTGCGGGGCTGGCATTTCCAAATTTTTATATTGTGTTTATGTAAATGTATAAAGTGATTTTCAAAAATAAATAAGACTTATAAAACAAACAAAAAAATCTTTTTATTTACCATGCCCCCCTAAATATAGTGTCTAGTAATAAATAATCAAACTAACCAAAAGGTTAGCAAATCAGTGTGAATTTTTCAATTATAAAATGTAGCTACTGATAGACAAACTTATCAAAATTAAAAGAAGAGAGGGGGAAGGTGTCTAAGATATCTATGCTCAGGATGGCAGCCACATAAGCCCGGGGTCTGGATGGATGGAATGTTGTATTTATATTATATTTTAAGTATTGGATTATTAAATTATCAGTTATTATTTACTACTATTGTTTTTATATAAGGTTGATACCTGGGAGTGGAAGAGAGGGTGGATTTGGTTATATATTGATGAGCACGTTCCCACCTACGAAGCACTACCAGTTATCTGACAATAGTACACCACCAATTATCTGACAATAGCACACCTATAGTTATCTGTCATTAACACAATAACAATTTACCCGAGTTATTCGACAGTGACAATGTCTTCTTCACTTTCCATCTCTTCATTACCAGTCTTCCTTTTATATTTGAGCACCCCCCCATCTTGGATGTTTGTCGTCTTCAGTTTTTTGTGTGGGTTTTCAAGATTCTCCTGGGCCTCCCTCTTCCTGTGAGGCTCTTTGACCTCAAGCACATCCTCTTGAGGAATCACCTCCATCACATCATCCTCATCCTCAACCTTTTGTGCTTCTTTCCCTTCCTCGTTGTTGCCTGCAAGAAATCAAGAATATAAGGTGGGTCATATTTTTTTAAAGTATAAAATACTATTTGTAAACATTACTTCTAGAAATCTCAAAGATTCTGATTAATACATTTTGAACACGATTTTAGTCAATTTCTATGCAACAAATCTCTAATAATAAAAAAGCTTTTTGTTTTTATATCATACGAGGGTGCGAAGTACACCTTTTCCATTCAAATTGAGCTCAAATCGAATATATTAAATATTCTAAAAGTCGAATCGAAGTTTGAATATTTTTTGTTGGTTGTTTTATGCTCAAAAAAGATTATATTTTGGTTATGAATATAACTTTATACTCTAAAATCACTTGAAAATATTTATTGCACAATTGTGGCTAGTATTTAGTTTTATTCTGATAAATAAATTTATTATCACCAGTGACAATTCAATTATTCCAGATTTTTTTCATGTTAATATTGATTTTTACTGTACATAGCATAACTGCTCAGAATGACAATACTTGACCATTATTGTCAAAGATTTGTAGCTATCGAAATCAGAATTTTTTTGAAGCGAAGTCAAAGCTGATATTTGTTTCAAAACCGAGTCAAAGTTTCGCACACTCATAATATATTGTACGGTTATGTATTTGTGTGAAAAAACAAAGCAAATATCATATTAATAAAAAAAACTTATTTGATTCCCGCAAGATAATGGAGCAAAAAGGATTAAATTAGGGACAAGAAAACCCGAGTACCTCGGACCCATAAACATTTTGGAGAACATCAGATTAAAAAAAGTTTATTTTTCAAAATTTTAAGTTTTAATTTGTTTTAGACCTTCAATACTGACCACTGATGGTTCAGCACATTATAATATATGAAAAACTTAGTCAAACACCATGCCATTAATTTATTATTCTGTTATATTTCCCCTTTTATGTCCATAATTTTTTTACAAGATTCAAATTAGTAAAAATAGTTGATTTGAGTGATAATAAGAGAGAATTCGTGTTGCTGTCCTTTTTCACAAAGTGAGATAAGGTTCTGTTTAGAAATATTCACCCACCATTTGTCACAGGCCTATCATCCTCTGATTTAGGTTTTAACATCTCAGGATCAGCCACAACTTCAAACTCTGGACCATCTTTAGGAGCAACCCTGGAAAAAAAGAGAAAATAAACTTTTATTTTAATATGGGGCATTTAACATGCACCTCCTGACTGATTATATCAGCACACGGCTTATAAACAAACTTTAATCCAGAACAGACCCAACACAAAGAAGGAGTAGGATTACACTTTACTAGCTATTGTTGGAAACATGCAAAATTCGCAATTGAGATAACACTAATTTTTACGCGAATTTGAATTTTTCCAGATGTTTCACTTCCATTACTATTTCCAGCCTGTGACCTGGGTCAGTTTTTTATTCAAGCCATATATTTTCCACTAACGACATGCTAGGCCTGTCATAGCTTCATGTACCTTATAATTTAATAGTGCAATATAATTTTCATCGTGATAACATTGGCGAATAACGCTGTGCTAGGGCTGCCGCCCTCCCCTTTTTTATACAGATAATAGCCTTTTTGTAGATTTTAAAGATATAAAATGGATCATAGGATACTTGAGTATTTTCACAGATCAGGCTTTTTATTTGGAGGTTAACATTAACATTAAAACTCACCAGTCCTACTTTAACTCATTATGATGATTACATTTTGATTTCAATAGATTGAGTATTTATTTTCAACCTTTAAAAGTTTTCAAGTTAGGTCCAAGAAAGGGCATTAATATATATATATATACCTTGTTACAGGTGGTAATGTTTGGTTTAAGCATATATTGATAATCAATTATTTCGATATTGGTAGGGGTGGACAAGATCCCGAATCCTTGGGAAAATGTCGGGAATTTATCCATTCTCGATATTCATTCTTGAGAGTTGGGCGAGAAAAGACCCTTTCCCAGCCCGCTTGCTTATTGCTCCCGTTGGTAGTACTGGCTTAAACTACGTTCATACAGGGCGGATTCGTCCACACAGTTTGATCCATATGGAAATTGGTAGCTGTTAAGACATCGTGGAATATAAACGAAAGGTTAAATAAAACTTCGTTAATATTTACAAAACCAAAACCTTGACATTTATAAAACGGATACTACAGGGGGCCGGTTAGCCGCAGGCCTACTGTTCTTTTATTTTTTCCAATGAATCACTGGCATCAGCGAATAGTTCAACCAAATTAATCCAAGCTAGTTTTTTTGTTATCTCGTTGGAATATTCTTCCCATTCCATGTCCAATATGGCAGGTCTTTTCTCCACCTCGGCCACAAAATGTTTTGTATCAAAAAGCTCCATTATTCACTTCTATGCCTACGCCCAAGCCGCGAAGACCGCTCGGACGATTGAAACGCTCAACCTCGTGTGGACGAATGTATAGAGCTCAATACAACTTGATACAGCAAAGGAAAAGGAAAATGGTAAAGAAGTTATTTCAAGGTTTTTTCTTTTAGGATTCGGTGGATTTGAAGATTCGAGTGGCCCATCTCTAGTTTTACTCACCTATGACTTATATTGATTGTCAACTCGTAGTTCTGTACATAGTCGTCAACAGTGAGGATGGAATCATCTCTGATTCCCATCTCCTGGAACAAAAGTAGCCAATGGTCAGGTGATCAACTTTATTTGAACAAAAACCCAATATTTTTATTTAACGAAAATTCAAGTATATTTATTAGTCACAACTTACACACAGTTTCTTATCGTTATTTTGGTCAGTCTCGCCTGGTTCACTAGAAATGATGATATTTCCCGTTGCCTCCAAGATGGCATCTGGCTGAACCATATTTAAAGCTTTTTTCAACACATTCTCTGTCAACATCCTGACAGTCATAGTGTTGATGTCTAAAAATAAGGTGACCTGCAAAATATTAAAAACAAATTCACAAACCATGTAACTCAGCTTCAATTATAGACATTCAAAAATTGGAATTCACAGTTTGAAGTTATAGAGGAAGTTTTTTTTTACCACAAACTAAAATCATTTAACTAACTTCATCTCCCTTTGATGGTTAAATGGTCTAGGGTACTGCTCTCACTATATACTGGACTACCAATGCCAGGGAGATAGGGGTTCAATCCTGGTTGGGTGTTCCCTTTCTTCATGCAAATGAAGGTACACTTCCTCTAATTTAAACCTTCCGCTTACCTAACCCATTAGCGTGATTAGTATATAAGGGTGTAGCCCGAAAGGGTAGTAAAACGTGGTGATAAAAAAATAATTTGGTTAGTTGCATTTGTGATTTGTGCCAGTTCTTGCATGGTGTGTGGTTTTAAACTTGAAAAACTATTTTTCTTTAGTTAAAAATAAATAAAATAGGGCAGTGGTAAACTGCGGATAACTGAAATCATAGATACTAAATCAGTGAATATGGGGGCATTACTGTCTTATCATATTATCACTCACTCATAGTTTAAAGCAGTCTCTTTGATGGACGTGTGTAATCGTCAGCTATATATGAGCAACCAATAGTATCGCGAGCTATCAGACATCACAATCATCTGGAACTCAGGAGGGCTGTTAAACTGCCAAGTATACAATACAAGATTGTAATAAACAAGTTAAACATGAATCCTGGAAAGCTCAGTGGTAAAACATTGGTGCGCTGAACCAAAGGTACTGGGTTTAATTCACAGGTGTCATTTCTTCAACTAATTAAAATAAATTGAAATGTGAGAAGAAGAACTGGATTTTTTGAGATTTTTTCTCGTGGTAGGTAGGCTAAGGCAAGAACTGGACCGGTATCCTTTGTTGAGGTACCCACCTATCTCCCAAACTTCATAGTGACAGTGTACCCCAGACAATTTTTTTGAATACCATTTCTATCTTCTTGGGACCTGGCACCTCTGTGTAAAAAAAAAACCTAGGCAATAATTAGATACAGAGTCACAAATCATCCAAAGTTTGATCCTCATCGGTGGTGGTGTTTGTTTGTTTAGAAGATATTGCATTAGGCTGGTTTTATTTTTTGTACCCACTAGAATTTCATCAACACTAAGCTGCTGATGAGGTGTATAGTGGTGTCTAAATACTCTATTTGCATGGTCTACAAGAGGTTAGTATCTCGCACACAGATCATATCCAGGTTCTTCGCGGCCCGGAAAAACTTCTTTGTTCACAAGATGGAAAAACCGAGGCAAATGAGAAAACTGGTGTTTAGTAAACATTTGTCCGAACCAAGGGATGGCTTGTGAAGACAGAGTATACCAGTAGGATGCAATTGTAGGCCTTATAATTCCCATATGGAGGATACATGCAAGAAAGCCTTTGATTTCTTGAATTGTAATCCTATTTCAGTTTTTTAATGGAGTAGGAACATTACCTGCTTTGCTTGCAATGAACTGTTGGGCATATAGATTTTATTCTGTCACCACGAGGGAAAGAATAAAATCAGAGAAAAATAAAAACCATGGGAAGAGAAAAAGGAGGTGGCATGTGTTTAGGCCCGATGAGCTCTTGAAAAGAGAAGGGGAGAGGAAGAGGTTGCTCAGGTGACAGAATCTCCCTGTCGTCTTCATCATCAATATCATTCTCATCACTGTCAGACATGTTATGAACAGCTGGATTGCTAAGATCTGGCACATTGACATCGTCACTAGTGATGTCAGAATCACTTTCATTCACAAAGTCATTGTCACTGTCAATAGTATCTAAATAGTCTAAAATGTCAGAGTCATTTAGCCTTGAACTTGGACCAGCGATTGCCTACCTAAAATATTTCAACTAAACAACTTATAAATAATAAACTTTGAATAAAACAACGAAAATATAATAAATAATATACAAAAAGAAAACTATTAAAAAAAATAGAA